>LWMK02000482.1:0-55095 GCA_001693075.2 Taenia saginata
CACGACACATGGAGTAGTGGTAAGGACTGAGATGTGTCGGCCAATATGTATTGTGCGATGAGAGGAAACCGTGAGAGGTGAAGGGGGAATGCATGTTAGCTTCAGCAGAACAAGCGTGATATTTAGTTGTGGTTAGGGACGCTCCAGCCTAACGTTTCATTGAGTAGTATGGTCTTTCTGTTAGTGAGTTGTAAGTTGACGGGTGTGAGAGAATTGCGACCCCGGCCAAGCCTCGATGAAGGGAGACACGAGACAAGGAGATTCATTTATTGATTTTACACATCGATTTNGATCGGCAATGCATACGACGCGAATTAGCGCATTTTCTAAGCCAGAAAGTGTGTGTGGATTCACGAGCACACTCCAACCTCCAATGCTCTCTGCGATGCAACTATGTGGGTATATACGACGCTGCAACGTGTTGCTCTGTGCTGACAGCAGTAGCCGCGCGTGCATGCACGGAATGGTTACAGGGGGTGGCTGAAGGCAGTAAATCAGCATCCCTCCTTAAGTGTGTCCTCACGGCCCACAACGCACAACTTCACCATTCAGCATTGCACAAACGACCCGACACCGACACGCTCTCACATGCTTCCACGAAGTTTGCTGGACAGTGCGGTGAGGTGGAGGAGCCGTGCGTGCCCATAAACTACTGCAGTCACTAAGTAATGGCAAAGCTGTATCACGTCACTCTCGAACTCACCACTTAAAGCCTACAGTAATGCATTTCACTACTGGCCTCACCGCGCATAATCTGCAGTATGCTGAGGCATACGCCGACAGCACTTTGGGCGTGAGAGCTAAATAAACTGCACAGGGCTGGGTGTGATCTACCCAAATCGGTGGAAAACAGTGGAGGTATGCAGATGGAGCCAGTGTTGCCAGCTCCACAGCGCACACCTTCACGACGCTTTGCGGCGCGTTCAACTCGAGCACCACTACTTGGAGTTAGCGGTGTTGGAAGAATCGGTTGCCCATAACTCTGCACAAAATTTGCTCAGTGGAGAAATTTCTTGCTGGACAAACCTATCGATGCCATCGAATTCTCACTGCTGCTTCTCTACCCCTGTCACTTGCTTTCGATTCCCACGTTCCCGCAATTTCACCTTCCCTTCGTATGCCCAAATGGTAAGCATCTGCATGATTGTTTGTGGCCATCTCAGGAGACCTAGGCTGATTCCTGTTTATCCCTGAGATGTGAGATACACTTTGTTTCCTTTGGTATGGCATCAAGATCAGCTGATTTTTAGATGAGCCATTATGACAACCAGCCAAAGCGAAGTGACCAAATCTTATTTTTGTGATTTTAACCGTGACTGCTTCACCCCCTTCCGCTTGCACCATGCTATTCTTACAAAAGCAATCCCTTCTTCAGTCACCATTTCGTGACAGTTCTCGCCCTCTTCGGCTGCCCGAATGATGGTTAAATTTTACGAGTCCATTCTTCAGTTATCAGCATAGCACTGGTTTGCAAAATTTTCGCACAGCTTATTCACTACGACACAGCGATGATAGCCAGTAGGGCAACATCAGCGAAAGTAACAGCAAACTTGACCAAACGATGGTCAATGGCTAAAAAGTTGTGAGGATCAGCGATGTTTGAAAGAATAATCGACGGTACGATGGAGCGACTAGACTGATGGAAACGGGTNCCTATTGCATAATGGCAGACTGTACTGCGTGGGAGGCGAAGTCCGAAGCGAAAGTCCTGAAGCATGCAATCAACTTTCTCTGTTTTCCTCGAATTTCGCTGAGCATTGTTAGTAGACGGGCTTTTCACTCACCACTAGGCAGTGTGATCACTGCAGCACGCGTCTTAAGGTCCCCAAGGTGCCCGAGGCCCCAATTTGATTCAAACACTGTCCACACCTCTCTCTATCCTTCCATTCACCCATCTACGCACTCAGTGGAGGTGGAGACTGAATTCGGCTCAAGAAATAAGCAGCCGAATAAATGATGCCACGTGGCGATCCGTGCCACGGAGAAGCCCCAAATCAATTGCCCCACGCCGACGGCGCAAAAATTGAGCCTTTGACCTAAAAGAATTGTGCTAAACACCTCCTCCTTTACTTTCCACTAGCAAAACAATTGCCCGTTTTTGAAAGATTTGGTAATGCGAATACGCGATCGAAAGAATTCAGCGAGCGCAACACCTAGATGGCTAATAAAATGCCAGGCAGGTGATGATCACAAAACACGTTCTGAATCAGTTCTTAATTGGTCTAGCGATTGAACTCTAACCGCTATTTGCATGGGTATCCAAATTCTTCTGGAAGAATCAGAATGCGGACGCGTGGGGATGTATAGTGCTTGTCGAAACTCGATGGATGAAAGAAAATTTAACGTAATCGGAGCAGTGAGGCATGACAAAGGCAACGACTGCTGGCACTGTGCCATTTTCGGTTTCACAGGAACAAAGATAATAGATGTTCCATCCCCCAGAGAATAGCTCGTTAAGCATTGCCGAAGCAGACAGAGGGTGACTATTCAAAATGAACCTTGTTAGTGAACGCACCGATTTCCATTCTCAGGTGAGCAGACCTTGCAGGAATTTATTGCATTCTGTCAAGGTGGCTGAGTTGGCGCACACACCAAACAAAGTCCTGTAGGTGTATGAGTGTTGATCTGAGCATGAAAGTGAGTAGCATGATTTGACATGTAAATCCTAAATTGCAATTCTAATAAAGTAGCATAACAGCTGATGCGTTCAAACGCCTTTAGAGGCACACTGCTATTTTGATGTCAATTATCTGCCTCTTTCAGCAAGCCACTGCCAACTGCTGTGCACACTCACACACGGCTGCCTCGCGGCAGGCAATAGAATGTGAAGAGTGCCTGTAAGAGCACACGCGCGCGTCGGCTTAGGGGATGGGCTACTTCGCATCAACCGATTGTCTGCTCTGTAGACTTGACCCGCCCTGCGATCCGACACTCTTGCCTTCGTCAGCCCAACATTCCTCATCACACCACCCGCATTTCATCCCTCCACCATTAGCTGCTACGCCGATTTCTTTTCGTAGAATCACGCATTTTACCCCATCACTCGTTTATCCTTGCTGTCATGCAAGCCATGGCCAGTTAACAAGTCTCTCAATCTCATCGTGATGTGAAAGCATTGCGATCTCTATCTGACATAATCACCAAACAATATTTTCGCTTCTTGAACCGCCTCAGTGATGCAGAGTAGGCGCATGTCACTGCATGTGGTGGTCATTGCAACTGGATCCACGATTGTTCGGGTGTGCCCTGTGTTAAGCCTTATCCCACCGAATTCCTGTCAGTGCCATTTACTTGCGGCAGTCAAAGCGGATTCATGATTGCGACCCCAGACATTCCTTAACCCGTGCTACACCACTGCGTTGCATGGATTGCCTCCTACTAGAAAGTGTGAATCATAATATGTCAAAACACTAATGCAATTTAGGTAGCATTTGTGCAAGATAGGATTCGCTGACGTTGAATCAACTTATGTGTGTGAATCAGAAAATAGCCACAAACAGAAGCTCGAATAAATCGCAGCTCAATCTCGTCGAATGCCCTATGTGGGTGCCGATCGATGCAGATTCGCTGAATGGATGGTTGTTGCTGAATATTTGATTAAGTGAATAATGGAATGAATTGGATAAATGGAAGTGTTCGTTGAAAGGGACCATTCAACTTGTTGTTTTACATGTATGCGGGCGAGAAGAGTGCGTGAAGAATGAGCAAGATAGATGAACTTGATATTCTCAACGATGCTGCCATTTGCTATTCCTAAAATTGCAACACTTCCCACGGGCGTTATCTGGCTTCCCTCGCGATACTTCAGCCTTGGATGGACCCACAAATGGATATGCCGAATAATTAAACGCCACGACTTGTGACTAGCTTAGACCCTGAGAGCCTGTCACATCGATCTTGCAAATCCTTCCAGGTTCTACCAACGCAAAATGGTAAGAGAGCTATGTTTCATTTGTATGCATGAGTGAGAGCGACAGCTCCGCATTTGCCCGTTTTTAGTGAAGCAATCTTCTAAACGAAGATACTAACTCATTATTATTAGTACTAGAATTCAGTTTCCAGCAGAGTACAGGCTTGCATAATTTTCTCACAGTTTATTCACTACGGTACAGTGACGACATCTAGCAGAGCAGCATCAGTGGAAGCAGCAGCAATCTTCACCGAACGGATATCGAAGTGAGTGTTGGTGCATTGCGTGTCATGTCACCTGCTTGTCGTGTCTATTGCAGACGATTTTGCTGCACTGGTGAAAAGTCAGTGCTCAACTTGATACTGGAAACAGGACGTACACCCTGAAGGAGAGGTGGGCCAAATGGAGTCCATTGATCTCGCCGGCATAGGTGGAAAGGTTAAGCTTGCACAAATTCCAAAACCGGGAGAGGTGGCGTAGCGCAGAACAAAGTATTTTGCAGCCTAAGAGAAGCTGTGCTTACAGCGAATAGGCTCAGCTCCTGCAAGGCCAACCACAAAGTACCACCCCACGCCTCTAAACAGTCTCCCAAATAGGCGAAGACAGTCATTGGTTTGTGATTTGAGGCTTTGCCTATGAAGGTGGTGATGACGTCAATTGACTGCATGCATTTGCACAATACTGTGCATTTCAGTCTGAGTTACCTCCCCATACAGATCCGCCAGCCAGAGTAAGTGGAATAGAATGCGATAGGGGAGGAGGCGGAGAAGAGAATGGGAGAAAAATCGAGAGAGAATGGAAAACAACATTTGACTCAATCTGACCTTGAGGAATCACCGGTAATGCCACGAAGTTGGTTCATGATTGATTTGGCCATTTAAAGTTCGGCGGAGCAAAGTTTGTGCATGACGAAAATAGAGGACGTAAATGATCAGGAGAGCAGTGAAATAGAATGGGCGGAAAAGACAGAATTCGTCTCTTGTCATAGCGCCAATGCAGGAAAGTGCTCAATTAAACGGAAAGGTGACGGCACCTTGTCACCTGCGCACACAAGGTAGGACATTTTAGCAAATGGGGCAGAACTTTTCGAGGACACTTACAAACATCAATGTGCCACTGCCATGTTTGAGGAAGAAGCAGGTGAGTAGCTGCTGACAGAGGCAGAGCAGAAAGTGCAGGAGAAAGAAAGAGCCTGTGGGCCAAGGAAGAGGCTTAGCAGAAGTTGGCAATGCTTCGCACGGAAGAGAAGGGTGGGAGAGGGGTAAGCAGGAGATAATGTGGCGGAAGATAAAGGAATGTCATCTTTGCCCCCGACCACAAGGGACCATTTGAAGCGGACAAACGCCCAGTCGCTATTCGTACGATTATCCAGATTCTTATCGGAGATTCAGAAAATAGAAGTGTGAGATGTACGGTGTATGTCGACAAGTCCGCGTGGTCGCATTAGGCCGGTGTCATTGGCATCGCACGAACGCATGCAGATAATCAACTACGGTAAGCGCAGAATGCCATACACTGGTGACATGCACTTCGACACTTGCATCGCAGAGAGCAATAGTCGTTTGAATGTGGTTGTGAATGCGTATTCACACGTCCATTTGAAAAAGAAGGCTGCCTAGCAATGGTTGTTTACCGGCTAGACTCTAATGGACCCTGTCCTCCTTGCCCAATATTGAGCTTGTTCTCCTCGTGATAACTTTCTTCCTGTCACTTTCCACAATACACCGCTTCACCATTGGGTGCTTCATCCACTTCTCGTCACTGGACCCACCGAAGCCATCCTACCTGTTGGCAGTCACCGCCATTCAAAATAGGATCAGTGGATGTGGTCCTCATTCATGTCAACTTGTAAATAGATGAGGTTCTATACTGGTATAGTTGGCAAATGAGTGCAACTAATTGCTAGAATTTGTCTGGTGGCGCTAACCCAGCCACATTGCACTATTAGGCGGAGGTCATTGCTCCTGCTTGGAGGACTGAATGAAGCACAGCCAAGTTGCGTTAAAATGCTCCAATCGGAGAACATTCGTAGTCGCATTAGCAGTCGTAGTTTACTAGGTCGCAAGTCATACCTCCTGCCGCATAACTTCGCAGCAAATTTGACTGTTACTGGGACGAAACATTAGGAAGCCTTCAGATTGCCGGAGGAGGTAGATGAATGCGAATGAGTGGGTGAGTGGGTGATAGAAGAGGAGGCGGATTAAGACTTACTCTCCGCGGGGCTGAAGTCGTTTGCGCTTGCCTTCAACAGCTCAGGCAGTGAGCAGAAGCAAGCACGCACGCATAAACTGCCATCTTTCCACATACACATTAAGATGGTCTGCCTCGCGCTCATTCAGCATGCCCACTTCAATTTCTAACCATACGGTTCACATTCACTAGCTGTCTCATCTGTTCAACACCACATCTTCAATTTAAGCTCAAACTCATTAACTACCTCCGCCAACGTCGACTTCTGTCTCACAAGCACTCCTTCCATTTTACTCCACTTTTCTCACCTCTCTAATAGACAGACTTTCTATTCTCTACTTCGTTCCGTCTGCATCAGTCTTCAGCCACGTAACTGGTACTGGTGGCAACAGAGGCAGTCCTTCAATTCTTCAGCCTTTTTCGCACCTTTTTACTTACACGCAGGCTCAATGAAAACAGGGAAACACAACACTGGGCCTTGAACTCTCCTGATCTTTTATTCTGCTCCTCAATTCGCATGCCTTCTTCGTATCTGTTAGCTGGTATCAGATCATGCAAATGCATGCTGAATTAACTGTTTATCGTGCTGCTGTGAAGCCGAGGGTGTTCCATCCCTATTGTGGTCCATCTTTCAGCGACATCAACTGTTTATCGTGCTGCTGCGAAGCCGAGGGTGTTCCATCCCTATTGTGGATCATCGCCCAGTGACATCATCCGATTGTAAGTGATGAGAGCAAAAGTTTTCGAATTCTCTCGCTTCCTGGTATTGTAAGTGATGAGAGCAAAAGTTTTCAAATTCTCTCGCTTCCTGGTATAGCAGTAGTAGTGGTTCTTTTGGCGATGACGCAGGAAACGTTCAAATCATGGCTCAACCAAGGTAGTAACCAGTCAATAATAATGAATAGCTCGCAACTATTGTTCATCTACCAACCAGTCAACCACAAATATCTCCACTACAACTAGGGAGGGTAAAGAGGAACCGCAGTGACAAGAACCATGTCAACTGTCTGCTTGCGCACTGTGTGATGGCCAATGGCCGAGAAGTTCGCCCACGTGTTCCGCGCCTACCGGCTTTGCAATATCGTCATGGTTTTGAAAAAGGAAAGGAGGGCTGACTACAAACGCCTTAGCATGTACCAGTGGATTCGATCGTGCAGTGCAAAGACTTCCGTAGGTACGAGATCGTCCTTTTTGCCTCACGGGCGGACGGTTTATGACCCCACTATTAATGCTGCTACTACTATTTCCTCAATGAATCCTACGATGAGCACATAAGAATGGTAATCTGGAAACTGGTGCCTCGTACTGCCCTAATCTCCTGACGTTCCAACAAGCAGCAGGTGTGACTGTCATGGGTGGTCTTCATCCCTTTCACTGACGCGTGAAAGTTTACGGAGCTCGTAAGAGCAGGCAAGAATGGCTGTTGAGACTCGAATTCCTGAGACTTGAGGACGTAAATTCCTTTGAGTTGAACTGCTTCAACCAGCTAGAATGGAAGTGAAATAAAAGCTTCTTCTCTTGCAGACTCATCAGTCATCAATCACCTAGCTCAGTCTTTAAATTCGACCTTTCTAATGAAAAAACTAGTCTTGACTACCTTCCAGTTGCATTGACTTGGTTCGGATAGTGCCAAGCCACTCGGGGTCGGGAGAGAGAGGAAGAGAGGTAGGTAGGTAGGTAGGTAGGTGGGTAGGTAGGTAGGTAGGTAGGTAGGTAGGTGGGTAGATGGGTTAATCCTCGATGTGTTTGCTTGGCCCTCAGTGTAGCAAACACCCACGCAGGCAACGTGGCGAGAACGGAATGCTGAAGGTCTTCGACTCGGAGGATTAATGGTGGGACAGAATGTAGGTCGCTCCAGGATAAAAAGTGCTTTGATTTGCTACGGCAAATCATGGATATCATTTGTCAGTCAGCGATCAAGAGGAAATTGTCACACACTCGTGAGGTGTTCCAAAGAAGTGGAGACAAACAATCAAATGCTTGAACCTCGAAACTCCCCATCGTCTGCTAATGGATGACACATGGAACTTGTGTGCCCAGAATGCTCCGAATTGGCATCTTCGGGTAATGATAGTGCCAGCTAACACCTTCAGCACCTATGGCTCGCCATAAACGAAGGGAGGTGTCTGTGTCAGACGATCTCCGATCGCATCCGCCATGCTAGAAGAGTTTGTCGGAACAGACGAACTGCTACGAGGAAACAGCAAAGTTCGCTGTTTTAATAAGTCAATACAGCTACTATTATTGATAATATTGCTAAGGCTTTCTTCGGACCATTCGATCGCAGAGACGGGAGGAATAAGACTCAAAATCATTCCCAGCCACCAAGTACGATGCCGTCCACAGTTGAGAGTTAACACTGTCGAACCAACGCCTCTGAGTTTCCACTGTGTTGCTGTGGACCATCTCCTGCATTGTGATGGACCGTACCACGTGGGAGGCGAAGTCCGAAGTAGGAACCCTGAAGTACACAGTCCACTGCCTCTGTGCATCTCCAGTTTCGCCGAGCATTGGTAGTGGACGGTTCCACCACGTATTACTGAGCGGTGTGATCACTGCAGCACGCGCTCCTGGTTGTGGACCCAAGCACTGCCCACACCTCTTTACCCTTCCATTTGTCCATCTGCACACTCATCCAGTAGAGATGGAGACAGTAGTCGTTTGGAATAATGGGACGGCGGAAGAGAAGCACCAAGACAATTGCCCCGCGCTGACAACGCAACACTTAAACTCAAGCCGACAAAATGCAAGACGCCTCCTCCTATCCTTTCCACGAAAAGAACAATAGCTTGTTTAGCCAAAAGCAAATCATTTTTCTGAGAATTTTGTTAATGGGATTGCGTGTACCCACACTCGTACGCAAATAAAAACGCAGACAGATCTAGGTGAAATTGCGGCCACCGTGGCAACTAGTTTCACGTCGAAGTTGTCAACTCCTCGTTCGTTTCGTACGTGTGTGAGATGATGAGTAAATGGAGAGGAAGTAATTTTGCCTCGTTCAAATTTGCTGCTGCTGCTGTTGTCGCCGCCAGTGCACAAGTTGAAGAGTGCAAAGGAAGGGTAAGGGAAGGGAAAGAGGAGTGGTTCAAACAGAAAATAGAGGGACGATGAGTCCTGTGCCCACCCGCTCAAACTTCCAGAAGGTGTGCATTACGAAGCCGAGAACCCTCAAAAATTTCCAAAGTAAATAAGTACTCATACATGCATGAGAGGAGGAGGAAGTTGTGTGCCCACGCAACGGTAGTTGAGTAGCTGGTAAGAAGGCCAAAGTAGAGGAGGATAAGTGCATTCAGGTGAATGCAGCAGGCTAAGATGAAGACGATGGCACCACCGCTGTAGCGATCGTCATGGTGTCGGCTGAGCTCGTGCCAGTGGAGGAGGCCAGAGTGGCAGTGGTGACCAGAGGTACGGTGCAGTCGTTCGCTTTGAAATCTGCTTTCCTATCTGTCATTTGCTGGGACTCACCATCCGATGGCCAATTGGGAAGCATTGAGGGGGTGACCGGCAGTGTGAAGGTGATTTTGGCAACGGTCGCAGGTGGCGGGGGAATGCGTCCGGTCTACGCAATTAGGTGGACTCACCTGATCTACTGCTGCTGCTACTGCTGCTGAGCATGTGTTGCTGCTGCTGCTGCTGCCGATGCCGCTGTTGTTGCTGATATTGAGAGTGGAGGCTGGCAACTGGTGAGTGGTTGGCGTGTTGTCCAAGTCAGCGCAGCCGACGATCATTTGGTGGATCACCACTTCTGAGGCAAGTGTCTGCCAGCAGTAGTAAATGGTCTGCTCCGAAATGCCTTCCTGAGTCACATCAACCTCAGGGACACCGCTCAGGCAACCAGTTGAACCTCCTCTCAATAGCAGTTGTAGATTACGCAGAAGAGGACTACATTGGTGCGGATCACCAGTGGAGAATCGGATGCAAGGCTACTCGCGATCCGACAGTGTGGCTGGTAATCTGAAGGCACCTTGTAATCCATACTCCGAAGTCGCAACATGCACTGTTCGGTCAGAGAAGAGGCAAAAATGCTGTGCAGTTCTCTGAATACGAGAAAGATGCATGTAGGTTGCGCTTATGCTAAGAGGAATCAGCAGTAGGTGAGAAAAATTGATCAGCACAGCTGCTATGGCGTCTTAGAAGCCAGTGCTCTGCCATTTGCATCTCAACATCATATGATGAAACAAACACCAGCACGAATAAGGGCTCTTCGTGACTTGACGACATATATATTCCAGCATAGATTGGTGAAGGCTGGAGGTGAAAATTGCCAAATAACTAAAAGGCTGGAGGTGAAAATTGCCAAATAACTAGTTCGCGGTCTTACGAATCCTAAGCAAAGCTTCAGCCAAACCAGTTAAGAACAGAATCTGTTGAGCTGATGCCCGACTGAGTAGACAGAAAGCATTCACCGGACTTCGTCGACTCAAAGGCGAAAGTTGCAGCCAAGAACAACGACTCAGTGGATGCCACTTTTGTTCTCCAAACAGGAAGAAAAGTATCAGGCACTCAGTTCCAGAATGAATAGCCTAATACAAAGCAGGCAGGTATCTACACAACAAGTACCCACCTCCCGATGGTCCGGCTTCATGGAAAACTAAGTTGTCAAGCTGCAGTAGGATCAACACAATCGTGGAACAAGCTGCAGTAGGATCAACACAATCGTGGAACGGTAGCCATGCACTTATTCCAGAAGTGAAGACAATTTCCCCGGAGCCACAGACGGAAGACTTCTCAAGCTAAAATCGAGGATGGATTAAGTCGTTGTTGCAAAAGCACGATAAAACATGACCGGTTACCCAGATGTAGCCGAAAGTCGGTGCCTATGGAAGCAGAATTGAATCCGGTAGCGAGCGCGTCGAAGGATGGATCGACTTAAATCAGCTTAAGCAGAACATTCCCCCAAACTGGTTATCTGTCATACCCTTGTGAATGTTGGTGACATAGTAATTATCTAGTGATTGCAAGGACCCGCTGGGATTTGCCACACCTGCATACCATTCTCCCACAAATGTGAATCATCTATTTGGCTAGATGCCGGCCACATAGGAGGGTTTGGTTCCGCAAACGCTCAAACTCCTACAACTTGAACATGCTGCTGATGAAGGACTCCACAATGGAGGCAACGTTTTGATCTACGTCTTCCTGATCAGCACTGTCACGACCCCGTAGAATGCGTCAATGTTCCGCCATCACTATCTCCTAGCCATTGCTTCCATGTTCTGCGCCATTGCTACACACTTCCAGAACTGTAGCTCACACTTGATTGGTTCAATCCAAACAGTCCGAGTCAGGTTGCTGCCTCCGAGTGAAAGATGTCCTTTCGGCTCTGCCTCCTACTATTTGCAAGCCCAAACTTGCTTCGAAATTTGTCCCTCACTGTGCGTTAGACACCCCTGCGGCTCCACTCAGTCTAAAGCAAGCGTAAAAGCTTTACCAAAGAAAGAAAGTCTTAGCGAAAATTGCAAATCGGATGAGGAATGTGGACAATGCAAGGCCGCTTCTTCTTGTCACTGCTACGTCAGCCACTTCATGGTACATTGCAATGCATCAAAGTCACTTGAAATTGTCGCCACTATGCAGACGCATCCGTTGCCTGGCTTATTTTGCCTACTGATCTCCTCACTTGGCGTCCATTTGTCTACGCTCAAGGTGTCGTTAAACTAGCACCATCCCTGCAGTACGTGTGGCGTTGTCTGCTCGATTTCGCATTCTAGTCTGTCAACTTGCATGAAACGCGGTTGGAATAGGCCAAGTTCCTTCAAAGGAAACAGTCAATTCATCAACTCAATTTAATCATCATTTTGCAAATGCGTCTCTGGCCATTGTGCCAAAAGTCGAAGCATCACTCACTTGACTTGATTGGTTGTTAGCTATGTGCAATAGCAGTCTGAATTTAGGCGGATGAGCGATTGGAGATTGGGCCTTACCCAGAAGTGGGTAGACTGCTCACCCAAACAGTGTCATCCGAGACGTCCGGAGACAGATTAATCCCACCCTATAGCAGAGCTCACACATAGTTCTGGGGTCGCTAGCTCCTGGAACTTCCATGTTGCCTGATCACAGTTGCTGGAAGCTTTAGACACGGACTTCGTGCTTCACAATTCCCATCTCATTGACTGCCATTGCGTTGGTTGTGATGGCAACTTTTAACTAAGCTGACCTCTGGTTCCCTTAGGCTAAGCACGGACCCAAATTTGGGGCTTATGCTTGGGCAGGCATGGAGCTCTTTAAGTCACCCCAGTACTATTGTGAGTCGCCAATGTTATTGTGTTCTACGTGTGGTGGCCGAGCCTAGCGCCGCTGTGGAATCAAGTTGACTAGTGAAGGGCAATGCAGAGAACGTTGATTTAGCACACCTGCCTACACAGTACGTAGGAATGCAACAGTGGAATTGCAGATATTCCTAGCTGCGAAACCGTCTACTGCCGACTTGGCGTGCCATGCCCACTGCTGCAAGTGCTGCAGCACGAACAGCATTGAACGTTGCGCTTATGGCGATGGCAATAGCAATAACGGGGATGATGTTGGGGTTGAGGCCGTGGCGAAAGATGAGACGAATGATGAGGTCGAGGAGCAGAATGGACGAANGGGGATGATGTTGGGGTTGAGGCCGTGGCGAAAGATGAGACGAATGATGAGGTCGAGGAGCAGAATGGACGAATGCGTAAGAATGCATCCACTATCACATGTGGACATGCACAAGCGGGTGTCCAATGCATGACTATGCCTAGTATCCAGGTTTAGGGGCTACTGATAGACATCACCTTCGCACGACCGGAAATGAACCAAGGCGAATATTTACGACAATTTGTAATTGTTGCAATGCTCTACATCACTCGAGAAATAATTGAGGACTGCTCAACTGGGACGATGCATTAGATGCTGCTCTGTCTCATAGGCAGCCCTACAAGACGTGGTCCACATCGTTCCTTTAGTGCTTCATACCAAAGAAGACCTTCCGGCTGTTTGGATGTTGTGTGTACGGTTGTGTAATGACTTTGTTACGCTCGGATCCTGACGAGGTCTCCAGGCATGCGGACATCTACGGCCACTTAATCTCGACATCTGTTTGAACTTAAAATCATCGACAGTAGTGGACACCTGGTAGGAATGGGGATTCCATGATCGAGATCGTCACCGGCACGCAGGTGTGCAATCAACCGCCTCCAAATTGCATTCACCGCTCTCATGTCCAACTTCTAAGTTGCTCAAATGCTCGAATGTCGAGGTGTTGAGAGTGCAGTACAGACTGAGTGCCAGACCACCGAAGGCACCAGTGGACGTGGGCGATTAGCACGACCGCGGAAACTGAAACTTGGACTAGCATCACTTAATGCAATGCAGTGATGCACAATTGCCATTCTACTCAAACGACTATAGTAGAAAGGGTTGTGGCGCGAAGCCTCCTGACATTACTGAATGGCGTAAAAGGATGGCGAAGGGGGTAGACGAAATGAGGAAGCGGATAAAGTGAAGTGAATTGTAGATGGGTGCAATGCGATGAAGTGGGTCAGCGATTGGGCGTTCTCGAGGGCAGTCATGAGCACGTAATTTTCGTGACGTAAATTTGGAGGAAATTATGCAGCTGTAAAATACCTGACCATTGACCTGTTCAGCTTCCAGTGTTCTGCTTCGTTTGTGCTTGCATGCTAAGTAAATCAGTATGATTAAACAGATTCATGTTCGTCAACTGGTCTCACTAGGCCAAGTCTGTATCAAACAAAGTAGACAAGTATAGGACAGAAAAGGGGGCACTGCTGACACAGTTTGTGAACAATAACACAGAGTGGGAATGTAGCTTATGAAAATTAATGCAAACCCACAGTTCAAGGGGATTTTGCTACATCGTGTCCTTCATAATGCATTCGCAGTGCTAATCGTGTCCTTCATAATACATTCGCAGTGCTTCCCTATCACCGTGCACCTTGATTTCTTGCAATCAAGGTTAAGCGAACAGCCGATAAAAAGCGGAATGGAATGCGCGCTTCGCAAACAAATGCAAGATAGAACTGAGGCCAATAAGCGCGGCTAATTCGTGGCTCAAGTGATTCGCACCCACTCATATGCTTCCCATTTAAGCAGCTCGTATTTTCGATAATTTCACAAGGGCCCTTCCAAAATCGACTTTACACACGATAAGGGAGCCAATAGTCCGGAAGGATATTAAGAGGCATTTCGTTGCGCAAACTAGGAAATCTATTTTGGTAGATGAAACTCAGTCGATGGCGCACCGCGTTATTAACCCTGCGCAAAGCAGCCACAACGCTGGCGATCCCACGGTTGAA
The DNA here is from genome assembly GCA_001693075.2 of Taenia saginata. Lineage (NCBI taxonomy): Eukaryota > Metazoa > Platyhelminthes > Cestoda > Cyclophyllidea > Taeniidae > Taenia > Taenia saginata. The sequence continues at coordinate 14,383 of LWMK02000482.1, forward strand.
ATGGTAGTGCAGGCAACTATGCAACGTTTGGAAACATTCACAAATAATAGGGCACATGGAGACGAATTCATACTCCTGGAACGATGCGAGGAGTGTCTGAGGTTGAGAGCACCTAGCAAACTCCCAATTCGTTTGCATCACCTGTACCAATCATAGCTAGTAGCAACTGCAAGTAGCATAGGAATCTCCACACTACTGTAGGTAACCAGACGCACATAAACTAGCAAATAGTGTCGCAGCTGCCTACCGTTCGTCTTGGTGTTAGTGACACCAACGCGATAGCTTCCAGCTAGCCAAAAAAGCGTTTGGCCAACACGATGAAGACGTAGTTGCGATATACCTGATAGCTGTCAAAATCCAGCGCTTTCAACCTCCCATCATTTCCTTCCTACCTGAGACATTTCATTTACATTCAATCAACAATCAAAACATTCTTCATCGCGCTCCGATGAGCGTAGCTCATTTCTTCGTTTGATATTGACCTCAGATCATGAAATGACACGGTGGACTTCGAGACCATCTGTTGACTGCGGCGTCATCAGCGATGACTACTCACACTCCACTTTGTAAGCTTTCATCACTCAGCCTCGATGACCACATGTGCTGAGGTGACGTAACCAAGTTTTTTTAATCCATAATCCCCTCACTTCAACCATCGGTGTGTGTTGATGTCTTCACTCGGAGACAACAACAGCGCGTAATGCTGTGGGTGTGCCCCTACAATGAAAGAGTGTTTTACGGACAAGCAAAAGGAAAGAAGATTTCGCTTACACTTCAGGTATTGGCAATAAAGGCGGAATCAAAGCAACCGGAAATTAGGGCTTAAATATAGCCTTTTATTATTCTCGCTAATGATTTAACGGGCTCGTCTGCAGTGTCAACTTACTTTGCATTGCTACTAACTCACTAGATCCTTTGTAAATGGAACTTCATAAGCACGCCGCTTTTGTAGCCTCTGTGCAGCAGTCCTGTTACTCGGATTATGTTTGGGGATATGCTAATCCAAAAGAGAAATGGGTGTTGCTAGTACCCTGTGAGGGCGAATTAATTGCATAATCTTCTTCTACTTCTTCCACTCTCAATTTTTCAACTGTGCGATTCAATGCAGTCCAGCATTGCGAAGGCATGCTTAGTAGGAACAGTTAACCTGTGGTCAATTCGGCGACCCCCCAGCATTCCTCCGCATGTGTTTATGACAACGGGAAATGCTCGTTCCATGGTGATGTGTGAACTAATTTCATCTACCATATGGTAGGTAGCCCATTTAAATATGATGCTGTTAGTTTGGCACACAGAATGAGCAATCAGACCCCAGACACCAGCCCGTATGTCCTCGATGAAGAGAAAAGCAGCATGACTATTCTCATCATTATTATGCAATGCTGTATACAAAAGGGTAGGGAGATTGTTATCGCGATGGGAGGTATCATCAGTTTGCTATAGCTATCCGCCGCCTTTCGACCGCTATGTATTGCGTCGTCGGGAAGGAGCGGCTGCAGCCCTCCGTTGTTTAACTACAAAATGCAACAAGATTCTCAAACTAACCACAATTGAAGGCTATATGGCACCCTCATCACAGCAAAAACTCAGCTGGCAACTCGCTGCAAGCAGGCGAATTCGCTATCGAGGGTGACAAAGAGGGTAAGAACTTCACTCACACATTCTGAACACGCCATTCTTGGCCAGCTTTCGTCGATTCATCCTGTCGATATCATCCAGCACCTCCGTCCGTCGATTAGGCTCGTGCAATTTGGTTCTTGAAGAGGACGGTGTTGGCTCTGACACCGAGGTGCACGCGGAGGCTGCAGACGATTTTGTTGATACGCAGTCATCACCGACTGTTGCCGTCAATTCAAGCTGTGGCTGGTCCACTTTGAGGAAGAAGAAGGAGCAATGAAGGCTGGAAGTGCGGAAGTCATGCACATGCATAAGTGCAGCACAGATGCTGTGTGTGGCACAGCCATTCAAGCTGTGAGAAGCTCAGTCATTGCAAGTTGCACCAAGATTAGCAACGCGCAACTGACGGGGAACAGCTCGAGTACAGAGCACAGAAATGCAAATCTTGGCTACGTTTGATCCTACCTAGCCTCTACGAACTAGTCTTGGGAATATAGGACGTGACAAAGCGTGCATGAAAACAGAAGATCAGGGAGAGAAGATTAACTTACACTTCTTGTGGTGTTGTTTGCTCACCACCTTTGCCAGCCTTAATTTTAGTGGATTGTCAGTGGCAACCGTTTGCCATTCTTCACCATTCGTATAGACCTGACTGCTACATGCGACCGAGGAGGCGTGAGAGGGGGTTAGTCCTCGATGAAGAGAAAAGCAGCATGACTATTCTCATCATTATTATGCAATGCTGTATACAAAAGGGTAGGGAGATTGTTATCGCGATGGGAGGTATCATCAGTTTGCTATAGCTATCCGCCGCCTTTCGACCGCTATGTATTGCGTCGTCGGGAAGGAGCGGCTGCAGCCCTCCGTTGTTTAACTACAAAATGCAACAAGATTCTCAAACTAACCACAATTGAAGGCTATATGGCACCCTCATCACAGCAAAAACTCAGCTGGCAACTCGCTGCAAGCAGGCGAATTCGCTATCGAGGGTGACAAAGAGGGTAAGAACTTCACTCACACATTCTGAACACGCCATTCTTGGCCAGCTTTCGTCGATTCATCCTGTCGATATCATCCAGCACCTCCGTCCGTCGATTAGGCTCGTGCAATTTGGTTCTTGAAGAGGACGGTGTTGGCTCTGACACCGAGGTGCACGCGGAGGCTGCAGACGATTTTGTTGATACGCAGTCATCACCGACTGTTGCCGTCAATTCAAGCTGTGGCTGGTCCACTTTGAGGAAGAAGAAGGAGCAATGAAGGCTGGAAGTGCGGAAGTCATGCACATGCATAAGTGCAGCACAGATGCTGTGTGTGGCACAGCCATTCAAGCTGTGAGAAGCTCAGTCATTGCAAGTTGCACCAAGATTAGCAACGCGCAACTGACGGGGAACAGCTCGAGTACAGAGCACAGAAATGCAAATCTTGGCTACGTTTGATCCTACCTAGCCTCTACGAACTAGTCTTGGGAATATAGGACGTGACAAAGCGTGCATGAAAACAGAAGATCAGGGAGAGAAGATTAACTTACACTTCTTGTGGTGTTGTTTGCTCACCACCTTTGCCAGCCTTAATTTTAGTGGATTGTCAGTGGCAACCGTTTGCCATTCTTCACCATTCGTATAGACCTGACTGCTACATGCGACCGAGGAGGCGTGAGAGGGGGTTGAGGAGGTTGAGGTGGTAAATGCTTGATCAAGAGTCCGTTTCATATTCCTCTCCTGCATTTGTCCAGCTGACACAACCACAGATATGGAACCCCGAATGGCTGACTATATATACAAGAGGGTTGACCGCATGTCAAAGGGCATTGGGCCGTGCTGAACACCGCTCATGCAATGCGTCTGATTGGACGATTGACAAGCGTGAACGGAAATCGAATCGCGTCGCGTTGACAGCTCGTTGCCTAAATGACTACTCAGGCCTGTCAGACTGGCCTATTTCCGCTTAGTGGTCTCAGTCATACTCCACCTCATTACAGACTGCGTTGAGTAGACTGCCGAGGCCTCCACTCAACAACTATACTTGTTATTTGAGTCCACTTATTTCGTTTGCAATCAGCAAGGCAGACAGAGACCTCTACCATCTTCAGTGGAAAGACTTCAACCATTCTCTGCTGTCACTTTACTCAGGTATTGCATCAATTGATGACTGTCGAAAGCTAGGCTACACTTAGGCTAAAATGCAAGTAAAGGTATTGATGGCTGACCGCAGGCAAGAAGTGGTAGGTTTAACTTGACTGGCTGTATCCAACTAACCAACTTACTAATAGTAATAAGGCTTTGGAAAATGCAACACCACCGAATGCTAGTGGAGCGAAATGGCAGCCTCTGTGTGTGTACTGTTTGAATAAATCGCTTGCGGAGTGGAGGGTTTCTTGAATTTAGATCTGCGTACAGTGTGGCGACTGGCGTTTCCCTAATGGCACGCATGAAGGCGGAGGACGTGTGGTAGATGGGAAAGATGATGGATGCAAGACCGTGGTGACTGCATTGATCACTGAGCCTAGTTGAAGGGAATCCCAAAAGTCGACCTAGGTTTGACTTGATGTAGCAGCGTATTTCTTGCAAAAATTACTATTTTTATTCCATCGACCAGCTTTAGTCGGATTTCTTTTGGATGAAATATTATTTTTCGGAAAAGTAGAGTCCTTGCGTGATCTGCTTTTTTACCTTCGCGAGTGCTTGTTCTAAAGTATTTGGAATTTCGACGGTGTCACCAAATTGCCCATTTAAGTTGGGACTGAAGCAGGGAACACACAAAACGCAAGTACCGCCACCACTGCGAGCATTAACTTAAAGCAGTGGGGGTCGCACTGTTATTATCTTGGGAACTGGCTTTGGACTGGATGGTAGCGTATTTGTGCGAGAAAACCGGATCAATCCGTTTGGGGTGGCCTTTCTTGAGAACAATATTACTGCCAGGAACAGTGTCCTCTCTCACGTAGGAAGAAAGTGTATTCCGTCAAGCCAAATTTGCTCTATTAACAGCTACTTTCTTATTCAGAAGTCCATTTCTGTGCCCCAAACAGTGTGCAGAACACATGATCTCATAGTTCCTCTTAGTGTACAGGCAGGCAAAGCTTTGTGGACTACGAAATATGTTATGAATTGAATCCTTTTAAGCGCTGAAATGGAACAGAGAGGAGAGTGCTAAGAGAGAAGAAGGGAAAGTGCGCATTCAAGGAAAGTATGGTTGATGGTAATAAGAAGTATTTAGACCGAAGTTATAGACGTCGTCCTTTGCCGTTGTGGCGTCACCATCTGTTTGTTTGCTGGGATGGAACTTGAGGGCGTCGAAGGTAGTCAGCAATGCCTACTATGTGCATAGAAGTAGACGATTTGGCCAGTTTTGCCAGTGCAAAACTAGTCTTTGCTCGAAGCACTGAAAAAGCAGAAGTGGGGTGGGTCAGGTGCGAATTCAAAGCTAGCCATTGAGTGCGATGAAGTGCATGGTCCAGAGTAGGTCATTTGAGACTAGCACTTCTGAATGTGCAGTGCTAAGTTCGGCGCATTTCCTTGCATCCAAATCGAACACTTTGTTGGGAAGAGGTTCGCTGTTCACTAAAGAAAGATTCGCCATGGTTTAAAGTCCGAAGTGCAAGACATGCATAACCGGTGCGTATGCTCTTTGTAACAGCGCCGACCGAAGGTTCTAGAGAAAGGGGTTTTAGCGTTTGGTTTCCAAAGAGGCAACAGCATTCGCAGTGGCGCACATTCCAAGTGAGCAATAAAATGCTTTGATTCTACGCTTACTCTGGTTAGTTAATGCCAACGGGTAATGGTGCGCAATTCATTGACAGTGAGTGATTTGCCACCATCGAGAGCAAGTGTTTTGTGACTGAAGATAAATGCGCAATCCATCCCAGCGTCGGATGCTTGGCCTGTGGTTCTAATAACATTAACCAGTTGGCAGCACACTACTCCGTGCCCAGCCATCTGTTGTCCTGCACACTTAAACCAAACTCTCGAAAGGTAGACCTAATGGACGTTCATGATCGTCTCGCAGATGGACGTGCTTGACGAGAGCAGGCGACGTTGGACTGCGAATACCAGCAATAATGATAGGAATGCGAGGGCAGATAGAAGAAAAGATGTGGAACTTAGGGGCTGAAAGGGAACTAATGCAGTAGGCTAAGAAGGGGACTATAATAATTTCGACCCCTCAGATTCTGTTAAAGCTACGTTCACCGCCAACACATCCTTCCCTCACATCCCACATGTCAAGATATTGACAGAAGCAGGAATAAATCGTCATCCATCTTGCATTCAATCACATTTACACGCATGTGCATTCAGTGGTTTGGAATTCTTTCATTGCAATCACCACTCAATCTGCCCTGCTCCGCTTTAACAACCCGTTGCGAGGTGTGTGGATTTATCAACTTGTTTCTCGTTTGTCTAATAAGGCATTAATTCAATACGACGAGGCTACGCACAATTCTGTCTGTCACGACTTCTTCGATCTGTTTGGCTGCTGAGATGGAACTTGAGGGCGTCGAAGGAAGTCAGCAACGCCTACTGTGTGCATAGAAGTAGACGATTTGACCAGTTTTCGCCAGGGCTAAATTAATCTTACATTTTTAGTGAGGCCCGCATCCCATTTTGCATGTTATCAGCTATTCGCTCCACCTTGCTTGCAAGAAATCAAGGTGCATGGCGATAGGGGAGCACTGTGAATGTATTATGAAGGACACGATGTGGTAGAATCCTCCTTGAACTATAGGTTTGCGTTGATTCTCATAAGCTATGTTTTCATTCTGTATTGGTGCTCACAAACTGTGTCAGTAGTGCCCCTTAAATGTCATGTACTTGTCTACTTTGTTTGATACAGACTTGGCATAGTGGGACTTGCTGAAGACCGTGGATATGTTTAATTATTCTGATTCACTTAGCATGCAAGCAGAAGCGAAGCAGAGCACCGGAAGCTGAATGGATTAATGATCAGGTATTTTGGACAATTATTACCGCTACAGCTGCATAATTTCCTCCAAATTTACGTCGCGAAAATTACGTCTTCATGAAAGCCCTCGAAAACGCCTAATCACTGACCCACTTCATCGCATTGCACCCATCCACGATTCACTTCACTTCATCCGCTTTCTCATTTCGTCTGCCTCCTTCGTCACCCTATTATGCCATTTCGCAATGTCAGGACGATTCGTGCCACAACCCTTTCTACTCTAGTCCTATGAGAAGAATGGCATTTGTGTACCACTGCATTGCATTAAGTGGTGCTAGTCCATGTCTCGGTTACCGTAGTCGTGTTGACCGCCCACGTCCACCGGTGCCTTCAGGCAGTCCGGCACTCAGTCTGTACTGCACTCTCAACACCTCGACATTCGAACAAATCAGCAACTGAGAAATTAGACATGGGAGTGGTGAAAGCAATTTGGAGGCGGTTGATTGCACACCTGCGTGCCGGTGACGATCTCGATCATGGAATTTTGTTCCCACCAAGTGTCCACTACTGCCGATGATTTTAGGCTCAACGTGCTGTCGAGATTAAGTGGCCGTAGATGTGCGCATGACTGGAGGCTTCGTTAGTATGCGGGCTTTACTAAGTCATTGCACAAATGCACACACAACATCCAAACATCCAGAAGGCGTTCATTGGAATGAAGCGCTGAAGGAACGATGTGGACCACGTCTTGTAGGGCTGCCTATGAAACAGAGCAGCATCTAATGCATCGTCCCAGTTGAGCAGTCCTCACTTATTTCTCAAGTGATGTAGAGCATTGCATCAATTACAAATTGTCGCAATCATTCGCTTTGGTTCGCTTGAAGGGTTAATGATGCCATGGTGGAGGGTAACTTCCATGTCGATGGATAACTGGCATTGTAACCGACTGCGCTATGTAGATATTTTAGGCTTACTGGCTAACGCTGTTCGAATATCCGCATGTTATGCTTGCCAACCCGAGGCAAGAATGCTGGAATCGCTGCAGTGTGCAAGACTTGATTTTAAGATATGAATTCGGTTGCAAAAGTAGGCGTTGTCAGGAGAATGGGATGAAGGGCGCTTATAGTGGTCCCGGCATTGGCGCATCCTTGGTGCTGTCTTTGGTCGATAGGTCTTACAGGCAGCAAGTGACGACTATCCTTTGACCCAGGAAAAGCTTTAATCTATTCACTGCAAAAGGTTATTCGTAGTCCAGTGAGAAGACCAGCTCAAACATCGGTCTGCGAAGTTTATTCGCCTCATTTGGTAGGACCGTAAATCCGACTCTGACCTGTAGCTATCACTGTGACACTTTGACAAGTGGTTTGGCTTTGCTTTAGGTTGTACGCCTACTGCAGGCTCCTCGGTTGTTTGTTAGGTGGACGGCGTGGCTTATTATGCATATGTGTAGACTCTCTGAGGCAATATGATCTCAGTGTCATACTTAGGCGAAGGCATGTGTGAGACCAGCACACCTCTTCTGGACCAAGAAGCCAAGAATGCGTTGCTCAACTGGACCAAGAAGCCAAGAATGCGTTGCTCAATAAAACTTGTACCACCGACTATCGTAGAGAGCGTAAAATGTTTGCGAAGACCTTAGATCCAGCACTTATATCAGACCATTAGGCACGCATTGCTTTGCCACTCAGTGCTAGTGATAGGGTTGCAAGGGCAGATACAGATAATTAGGCGGAGCTTAGGTGCTTAAAGGGGATAAACCGGTATGCTAAGAAGAGGACAACGATATTGTTGACTCTTTAGGCTCTGCTGCAGCTGCGTTTACCCACGTTTACTATATTGGCAGTAACAAGGACAAAACACATTCCCGCGCATCTGCTCCCATTCCTTTAGAATTCCTTGATTTCAATTACCAATATCATACTCGGCCTTGCTCTCAGCACTGGTTGCGATGCATGTGGATTCATTAACTTGTTTCTTGTATGTCTAGTGAGGGAATAATCCAACACGATTCGCAGCACAGCTACTGTCTGCAACAGCTACTGTCTGCAGCTATGCACATCTGAAATGTTTCTACCTGCCTGACCAAACAGTTTATTGCGCACACAATCCAGCCAAAACGAAGTACGGCTCTGCAGTCGCAGCGGTGAGAGAGGAGAGGTGACTGCATCAATGCAGGTGAGAGAGGAGAGGTGACTGCATCAATGCCAGCTGTCGCCCAAACAGTTTGGTTGGTTGGTTCTGCCGGCCCGGTTAGCAGAACCGATTCTTAGCGATTGTGTCTCCCCTTGCCCCTTTATGTGCATCATAGCATTGACAAAACAGGCAGAAATCGTCTGCGGTGTCTGAAAGACTTGACTGGCGCTAAAGAATCTAGTGATTTGCGGGAGTGAGGGGATAGTGCTTCTACTATCATCTATATTTTGTTTGAAAGAATTTAAAGTGCCATCTTGGGAAGCTTGTTTGGATTGGTTTAAGNTTAGTGAGGGGATAGTGCTTTCACTATCACCTATATTTTGTTTGAAAGAATTTAAAGTGCCATCTTGGGAAGCTTGTTTGGATTGGTTTAAGCAGGCTGCAGGCGGTGGATATTTGGCTGATCTCACTCACACCCCACAGCTGCTGTCAGTTGATTCAGAGAATTCGAGGAAAAATCAGAGGCAATGTGGTTTTGTGAAAAGCTTATACCTTCCCCAGGATGGTAAACAATGCAGCTGGTGCGCCAACCACTGCCATGTTGTACCACAAGTCATCCTTACGTCTCTGACAAGTCGTATCTGCTGAGGAACTAATTAATCCTTCACGTGAACAGACGGGAAATCCGGAATTACACAGCTTGAACTGCATGCGTGGTTACTTGTGCGAGTAAAGGAGTAGTTCTGATTGGCCGCAAGTAAAACATCGCTTCAGTGACAGGTTTCAGTGACCACTGGACCAACTTGAGTGTGCTAACTTCCCCGCATAGCTAGACTCGTACTGGACAAGACAAATGCCATTCACAGATTGGGCGAACACACTTAAATCAAGACTGGATCGGTGGTGACTGTAGAAAGAGGGCGTGGTACCTACAATACAATCACCAGTAGCCACTACAGCGGGATTGCTGAGGCCTGAGCAGTTGGCTCTGTATGGATAGCAGTCGCTGGATGAGGGGGAAACGGTTTCATTGGAAGCAGAATCACTGCTGCAGGCCGAGGCGTTACAGCCTCAAAATCACCTCCATTTTCAGGGCGTTTTGAAACTTCAAAACCAAAACAGAACCATGGACTGCGGGAATGAAGGGGGATTGGATTGTTGGAAGGTGAGGACAAAGGCAACACACGCTCAGTTTGATGGAAATGAAGGGCATTTATGTCGCTGTAAGTGCTTTAGATGCAAGTGGGTGAAATTTTAAATGGGAAAAGGGAATCGCCTTGCTCAGATTGTTTCATCACACCAAGGCGTATTTGAAATGCTGAGGCTTTGCCTTAACACCAACTGTACTTGTGAAATACGGCAGAAGTGATGCTTTCGGCTTACTCGTCTCTACCGTCATCGTCACGTGTGGTGCACTAGAATGATACCATGCAAAACACAAGACGAAGACAAAGCAAACCACACTCTAGAATGGACCTTTGGAGTCTAGCTTTATGAAGATGTCCCATCCAACTACCCCAGCTTCATTTCTCACCACTTTATACGCCTACTCATTTGATCCGCCTTTACAGCCCTATGCATTAATCATCTAACCACTCTCATGTTTGGTCCCTTCCTACCACACAAAGCAATACATTCACCTACCCGTCTGACTGCCTGCTTGAGCACCTTCAAGGTCTTCTTCTGTGTGCTTTCTCTTTCGCATACTCCAGCACTTACAACCGATTCTGTCATCACATTCTCACTGAGCAGAGGTGGGGAAGTGACTTCATTTCCAACGCTTGATGTTGACACACACGTCATTAACGGCATGTTTGAGTGGCTACCAGGTACCGTAATGTCAGCTCTGGTGCGCACTCACACCGCACCACCTTCCACAACATTGCGGTGACAGTCAGGTAGGCTTATATGCTGTGTGGAGGGCGAGTGAGTTTTTGGAAGGCCTGCTTGAGACGATTGTTCAAACAACTACCAGTGGTTTGAGTACCCACACACAAACCGGTTTTGAATTATTTCTTGCATTCTTACCAAACCTTTCCCCCACAGAAAGCAATTCGATGAGGCCAAAGTGGAAAAGGAGTGGAAAGCAAGTGATTCTCTCTACTGCATGGATACATTCCAGCAGTAAATTTATTTGAGAGGGGATCCCTGGGAGATGTTGAACTATGCAGGCACGAAGTGTGCTTTGATGAATGCACAGGATGCTTCAGGTACCCCTCTCTCGTTAGACGAACTCCGAGAATGAAGAGCAGAATGTGGAACTAGAGACGACTATGAAGGCCAAATGCATGTCCAGTTTCACATGCTGCAACACAGCGCCTCTCTAGAAGTGCCCGTTCCATAGCTTCTCCAGGAGTACTAACCACTAACATCGATAATCAGTGGGATGAATGCAATCCCAGCCACCTGACAAATTGTCACAAGGAGGGGGGTATCATCTTTATCAAGCAAGCATTCACAGCTGGGCATTTATTTGACAGGGAATCGATCAGTCCGCCACGCCTTCCTTGGTACTGTCCACCCATTCACGTCATTTACAGACAGACCTCCTGCATCCTATAGCACCTTTTATCCCATCACTTGCCACTCTCTTCTGTTAGTCCTTCTCATTGTACTTCTTTGTATAATGAATTATATCTTGCACGCCCTCTTCGTTTCAGTGAACTAAACAACGCTTGATACAATGTGTCTCAGTACTGCCGAATCCGTGGCCAAACCACGAGTGGTGTCCCTGCTGATAACCGACAATTTTCTTGCCCGGGCCTTCAATAATCGCAAAGGAGCTGGCAGCATATCCTTTTGCTTCCACCTTAGTCGTCCCAAGTACTGCCTTGATTGTCCAAATGAATACTCACATCACTCTCTGTTACTTGGACAGCTAGAACGGAGTGGAGGATGCCTAATCCCCTGTGTGTTGATTGCTGTCTCTTCGAGTTAAATTGGGTTGACGATTGCAATCATGTGCCTAATAGGGAGATGAGGCAAAGACGTGATTTGTTGCTTGGCACCAATGATCGTTGGGATCTGCTTTTGCTGAGGGTAGGAAATTAGGGCAATGGCGGTCTGTTAGGCTGATCCAGACCACACATTGACTACCTTCGAGCCAACGTTTGCAGCAACACGGACAACAGCCAGCTGCTCCGAGCTCCATCTCCGCACCTGCTTCACACTCTGCTTGAACCGGCTCTGCCAATATCACCACGATGATAGAATGGTCGCTCTTTCCTTAGCTCACTGCATCATCCCCTTCCTGTCACTTGCTAGCATTTACACTCCATCCTCCTTGTTGACCTCTGTCTCACAAGCACTCCTTCCCCTTCTCCCGCCCTAGTCACCTCCCTAATAGACACACTTCCTATCCTCTTCCCTGTTCCGCCTGCATTAGTCTTTAATCAGGTGACTGTTACCGGCGGCAACAGCAGCAGTCCTTCCATCCTTCATCATTATTCGCACCACTTTACTTACACGCGAGCTCACTGCAAACAGAAAAACACAGCACTGAGCCTCGATCTCCCTCGCTTTGTATCTGTTATTTGGTGTCAGATCAGGTAAATGCGTACTGAACTGGCTGCCTATCGTGCTGCTCCAAAGGCGAGGGTGATCCATCCCTATTGTGGTCCATCTTCCAGCGACACCACCCAATTATAATTGATGAGTGCGAAAGTGTTCCAATACTCCCGTTGCTGGTATAGCAGTAGTGGTGGTTCTTGTGGCACTGATGCAGCAAAAGTTCAAATCATGGAGCAACCAAAGTAGTAGCCAGTCAATAATAATGAGTAGCTCGCACCCATTGTTCTTCTACCAACCAGTCAACCACAAATGTCCCCACTACTACAAGAGAGGGTAAAGAGGAACCGCAGTGACAAGAACCATGTCAACCACCGGTTTGCACACTGTGTGACGGCCATTGGCCGAGAAGTTCGCTCACGGGTTCCGCGCCTACCAGCTTTGCAAAATCATCATGGTTTCGAAAAAGAAAAAGAAGGACTGAATACCAGTGGATTCGATCGTTCATTTCAAAGCCATCCAGAAGTACGAGATCGTCCATTTTGCCTCACAGGTGGACGGTTTTATGACCCGACCACTGATGCTGCTAATACCTCGTTCTGCCCTAATCCGCTGATGTTCCAACAGGCGTTCCGCGTGATTGAGATGGGAAGGCTTCATCCCTCTCACTGACGTGTGACAGTCCACGGAGCTCGTAAGAGCAGGCAAGAATAGCTGGTGAGACTCGAGTTCCTGAGGCTTGGGGTTCTGGTTTCCATCTCGCTGAACCGCTTCAACTAGCTAAAATGAAATTAAACTTGTGGTCATCAATCACTTAGTTCAGTCTCTGGCTTCGAACATTCTGAAGAACAAATTAGCACTAACTACCACCCAGTTGCATTGAGATGGTTTGGACAGTATCACACCACCCGAGGTTGTGAGAGAGAGGAAGCAATGTGTAAATGGATCAGCTCGATCACTGAAATGCGACGTCACCAAGGACGTTGGCACGTGCTGCTGACATTCAATTAGACAACTTGGTATGCATCTTGCACGCATGGATGAGGAAGGGAAGAAGGTTGGGGGTACATCCAACTAATCGATATGCAGACCAATGTGTGGCCTCATGGGCACGTGCAGTGGGTGTCAGATGGTCGTGACTGCTCCAAATTTAATTACTGTTTCCCAACCATACCAGACCATCCAGCTTTTTCCGTTTATCACATACCATCGCACTACACAAACCAACACAATAAGCGCTTTTTCCACAAAAATGCTTTGACCACAGCAAAACACACTGAAGGCTAGAACTGTTATAATGCAATCAGGAGTTCCACTAAAGAATTCCCTACCGAAGCAAATCTAAGCAGAGTGAAATTCATGCGTTTCCGGTGACGTGATGCATAGGTGAGGTTGTATCGTGCGATGATAATCTAGATAAACGAACCAACTGGCCCACCGCCTAATCAGCCACATTCGTACATTTCTGTAGGGCAGAACAGAAGTTGACACAACTGCAATGGAAGCTTTGTTGATGACAAAATCTTGCTGCATATCTTTGGTCCGAATTCTAAGAATGCTAGTCTTTGGACCACCATCGAGTTAGCTTGCATTGCTTTGATCTCACCTCCTTATCTTGAGCCGGTCTTCTAAAGCAGTGCATAAAAAGAGCCGCAAACTACACTTTACTTCCAATCGTGGCATTTCTAAGCATATTTTTGCTTTGCCAAATACTGGGAGGCAAAAGACCACTAACATTGCAGCCGCATTTATCCATTTTATTAGCAACAAGTTCCCTGGAGCAGGCTCTCACTGAATACAAGTATTAAATAAAAGTGACTCCGTAGACAATCGTTTCTGAACAATCCATTTATCACTCGTGGGATTGCGTTCGTACTGCGTCCTTTCCAAATGCGGCAGTTGCGCTTTTAATCGCTCAAAGTTCATGGCCAAGCAGTCACCACAGTCATGTTAGACAGTGTCTCCGACTTGGGACCAGTTCTCTCCGACCTCCAATATTCTTCGTACAAGCAATTTCCAACACTGAGCCAACTCACATCTGTCCGACAATAAAAACCAATGGCGTGATTAGCTGGTGGGGCACTTGTTCACAACCGGGGCGCAAGAACACACATCCTCAACCAGTAACACGTTGCAGCTCAATTCATAGCAAATGCCGCGACATCTTCTAGCGTTGTCCTTGCTCTCATTGTGAATTGAGCGTGCATCTTTAAGGCGTGACATGCGCAAAACCGAGAGTACAGTCCTAATCTCAAATACTGGACGAGACTCGGTCGCGAAAGAAAGAATAAGCGCTAAATTTTGGCCATTTGCTCCTGCCAAATGACGGTGGAACATTCGGTCACCAAGAAGCACTCGATCTTGATATGAAACGACCCCGCACGACCCCGTCATTGGCATGCTGTTGCTGGAGGGTACGGATCGCCATCCAGCCTTTCTCTGACTGCGTCTATCCATGCGCGTTAACGGTCTTACTGGCGCCGGACCACCCGAGTCAGGTGCCTGCAAGAGTGTTGGCAGGCTGCTCGCCGCAGGGCGACCGATGCAACAGAAGCACTACTTCTTCACCACGAGGCGCAAACTTATGACAGTCGGGTCGCTGTGGCTTATAACGCCGTTCAAATCACATCGTCTTTGAGACACTTTCCTATCTAATAGGCGAAGACAGCTGACGCAAACTTCAAGAAGAGTAGAAACTGTTTCTAAGTTACGCGAAGTGGTGCTGTAAGTTGGCAGTACGTTATGGAATTAAGATGAGGGTGCAAGTGTCGTTGACACGTAGCACTTGCAGCACATTAGTAATGATCCCATAACATGTTTTAAGATCTCAATGTGAACAATTGTGAAGGAAGTGATGCGGTAAGCTGCCACACGCATGTCATAATCGTTTCAATTCCACTTCCACATGCACTCCACCATCCTCGCTATCCGTCAGGCTGTCGCAAATGCGTAGCTACACTCACTGACCACTAGGCCATCATAACCCACGACAGCATTTGTGCTGATAAGGTGGAAAACGATTTGACGCCTTGCTAGCCCGGCTGTGTTTGCTTCAGTAGTAGGATGCACTGGAATGCCATCTTCAGCTCTCACCTGTCAAGCAACCATGTCCCACGGAGAGCNTACAAGCACGAACGCTGAGTGATTAAATGATGTAAATGGGATCATCTCAATTTTCTCCCCGAATATACGCAGCAGCAAGTTTAGGGTAGAAATGCAGTGAATGGGTATTCTCACTACTTCTTGCGTGTCTCCAAAGCCGTTAACTGTATTTGCTTGGGATGTAATTAGTAAATGAAGTAAACGGCCTCGATGTTTGACGTTCAGTTTGCCGCATTGCTCCTCTACGGTGCTCAAGCATATGTCACATTCAATACCTTGGCTGCGACTGTGCGGAAGTCTTGATATGTATAATATTTAATTGCAAAGGGTTTGTCGCAATGGCCGAGTGGTTGAGGCGATGGACTAGATATCCATTGGGCACTCTCTGCGTAGGTTCAACTCCTGCTCCCTACGCTTGTTCGCTTTGCGTTCTCGACAATGCTCACTCACTAGCACGCGGTCGTCTGTCGCCATAATCATGATGGTCAGATGTGACAAACTACCCCTCGAGTTCGTCTGTGTGGTAGCGAAGGTTGTCTAGTTAACCAAAGTGCGCGCATCAGCGCTCGAAGCCGTAAGAATCTGGCTTCCAGCCTGCGCCTCACACCCCTGACTGCCATGCAGTTCTACCCACTAACTTCTCAAATAACACGACGCGCTGCTGCATCACACTGCTGGTACAATGCAGGCCTGCTCTCCATCAACACAACAACATGGGCAACATCTCAGTCATCAAGCAATGGATGTTGGTGTGTGGTGATGCACAGCAGCAATGCTACGTTAGCAGCAGGTTGTCAAACTCACTGCTAGTAAATGTGTCTTTTATTCGCATTGCCTGCTTAATACTGCTCAATTGAAGGCTAAAATCACTGCACTTTTGTTTGANGCCTGCTTAATACTGCTCAATTGAAGGCTAAAATCACTGCACTTTTGTTTGAATTCCCTCGCATGCCGCAATTGTAACATTTTCGCTCGCACTTCGCATTGGTCTCACGTACAAATTTTGGAACTACGAAGGACTTGCAAACACGTGGCCACATTTTTGCGATGCCGTTTCTGCCGACTGTTTGGTCTGTTGCCATGAACTGGCGCTGGACCACCCGAGTCAGGTGCCTACAAGAGTGCTGGCAGGCTGCTCGCCGCAGGGCGATCGATGCAACAGAAGCACTACTTCTTCACCACAAGGCGCAAACTTATGACAGTCGGGTCGCTGTGGCTTATAACGCCGTTCAAATCACATCGTCTTTGTTACATTTCCTTATCTAATAGGCGAAGACAGCTGACGCGAACTTCAAGAAGAGTAGAAACTCTTGCCAAGTCACGCAAAGTGGTGCTGTAAACTGGCAGCACGTTATGGAATTACGATGAGGGTGCAAGCGTCGTTGGCACGTAGCACTTGCGGCACATTAGTGATGATCCCATAACATGTTTTAAGATCTCAATGTGAACAATCGTGAAGGAAGTGATGCGGTGAGCTCTTACAAGCTTGTCATAATCGTTTCAATTCCACTTCCACATGCACTCCATCATCCTCACTCTCCGTCAGCCTGCGGCGAATGCGTAGCCACCCTCACTAACCACTAGGCCATCGTAACCTACGACAGCTCTCTGTACTGATAAGGTGAAAACGATTTGACGCCTTGCTAGCCCGGCTGTGTTTGCTTCAGTAGTAGGATGCACTGGAATGCCATCTTCAGCTCTCGTCAGTCAAGCAACCATGTCCCTCGGAGAGCAATCCCAGTGAACCTGGAGGATTGTGTACAAGCACGAACGCTGAGTGATTAAATGATGTAAATGGGATCATCTCAATTTTCTCCCCGAATATACGCAGCAGCAAGTTTAGGGTAGAAATGCAGTGAATGGGTATTCTCACTACTTCTTGCGTGTCTCCAAAGCCGTTAACTGTATTTGCTTGGGATGTAATTAGTAAATGAAGTAAACGGCCTCGATGTTTGACGTTCAGTTTGCCGCATTGCTCCTCTACGGTGCTCAAGCATATGTCACATTCAATACCTTGGCTGCGACTGTGCGGAAGTCTTGATATGTATAATATTTAATTGCAAAGGGTTTGTCGCAATGGCCGAGTGGTTGAGGCGATGGACTAGATATCCATTGGGCACTCTCTGCGTAGGTTCAACTCCTGCTCCCTACGCTTGTTCGCTTTGCGTTCTCGACAATGCTCACTCACTAGCACGCGGTCGTCTGTCGCCATAATCATGATGGTCAGATGTGACAAACTACCCCTCGAGTTCGTCTGTGTGGTAGCGAAGGTTGTCTAGTTAACCAAAGTGCGCGCATCAGCGCTCGAAGCCGTAAGAATCTGGCTTCCAGCCTGCGCCTCACACCCCTGACTGCCATGCAGTTCTACCCACTAACTTCTCAAATAACACGACGCGCTGCTGCATCACACTGCTGGTACAATGCAGGCCTGCTCTCCATCAACACAACAACATGGGCAACATCTCAGTCATCAAGCAATGGATGTTGGTGTGTGGTGATGCACAGCAGCAATGCTACGTTAGCAGCAGGTTGTCAAACTCATGGCTAGTAAACGTGTCTTTCAATCGCATTGCCAGTTACCACGTTTTATGCTAAATACTGCTAAATTAAAGGCTAAAATCGCTGCACTTTTGTTTGAAATCTGGATGGTGATGCGCCACAAGTCTGCTACGTTCCACCCTACGCTGTGGTCAAATTAGGTTCCCTCGCATGCCGCAATTGTAACATTTTCGCTCGCACTTCGCATTGGTCTCACGTACAAATTTTGGAACTACGAAGGACTTGCAAACACGTGGCCGCATTTTTGCGATGCTGTTTCTGCCGACTGTTTGGTCTGTTGCCATGAGGGGAGGACAGTCTTTGCCTATTCCCCTATCAAATCAACAACAACTGCTTTCATTCTACTCAAGCCTTAGCCAAATCGTTCACTGTCACAAGCAGTCTCATCTTTTCTGTGGATGATTAATTTTCATAAGAAGAACACACTTCACTATTCAACACTTAGGCACAGTGCTCATTTTCCCCAAAATGAAGCTCTTGAACATTCGGACGTCGAATACGTTGCACTCATTAGATTAGCGATTCACACTCACTTGTGCTTAATGAAGCTTTTGCTGCTACTCACCTTTGTTCATAGTGCCCATTTGTAAAGGCCAACGGGCATTCGTTTTTAGAATCAAAAAGCCCTTAGCTATAACTATAGGCCTAAACTACCGATTTGGTGTATTTGGACAGAAAGGCACAAAGCGCATTTCACCGGGTTGTGAAGAGACGAAAGGTGAGTGGTGCGATGAAGGAAATTAGGTTGAAGAGGCAAAGGCATCGAATCGTAGGGTGGGCCAAGTCCACCAGAGCAGAACATTCTTCCATGCGAATCGAGCATGTGGCCTCACATACACACTTCATTGTCCATCGCTCTCGGCAATGCAGCCGTGTGAGTGGCCACAGCACTTGTCGTTGGCTTGTGGAGGGAGGTGGACATATGAAGTTAGAATGAAAGTGTTCTCTTGCCCAACACCATATTTATTCACTCGAAGCACATTGCTAGCTTTTGGTGTCAATTCGGCCACTTTGACGGGATGTGATAAGGTGCCTCCAGAGGCTGCGTAACTGAGAATGGAAATCGGTGCTTTCACTAGCATGATCCTTCACTTATAGTCACTGCGTACCTGCATCAGCCATGCTTAGTGTGTTTTTCTCTGCATCATGAAACGCCTATCAGCTGTGTCCCCACTTTCTCTTCATCGAATTTCGTTGTTCTTCCATCCCCTCGCATCTCACATCCGTATCCATTAGACAAATCTAAGTGGTCATGCAATCGGCGAGTGATATTTGTAAGTGAGGATCTACCGCTATTTTACTGTTTTTATGAGAACATGATGCCTCCGCACTGTGGCAAATGTCGAAAACCTGCTTCTATCTACATTTATTCAAATCGGTGATGTCCGCGTTAGGCACATCTCGCCAATTTCGTCAAAAATAAACTTGAGGTTCTACGGCGCACCCAATGCTTGAACCATTGATGATCATACTTCGTGGCATTACATCTGGCATTTTGGGGCTGGAGTGGATACAAATGTTGCTTCCTACTCTCCTCCCGTTTCTTAAGGCATTTCTTCCTTATTTTTGGCTGACTACGACAAGTAAGTATTAAAAAGAAGGCAGTTTTAATTCGGATGCTTAGTGTTGTGGAAAAACACGTGCAGTCAAATGGCGTCAATCCTGATGCTGTTGCATCCGTCGTCGTCGCTGCCATCGTTTGCTTGCAGCACATATGCGCAGTGCAATCGTGTGACTTGATCCAATCTGTTGGTGCCTATGACTTTGTGGATGATTTGCAATCACTGCTCCATAGTTATGCGACGATCCACCATGCACCAACACTCTGAATAAGTTGCGCTGCTCTCAGTTCAAATAGCCTGGCATCACCTGCAAGCTTTGGCAAAGGATTCTTTGGCAATGATTGCAGAAAACGAAATGCCAGGAGAGAATATTACCAACGGGTGTGTAAATAAGTGCTTAGAGAATAAATGTGTGAAAGGAAGAACTTGAATTGAGGGAACGTGCGTCCGATATTATATTTGGATGTAACAACTAGCTGGAGCGACAGGAGTATCTTCTCCCCTACTGGATGCTGTGTGTACCAGAAATGGCGATGGAACTAGTTGTCTACACCTCTTCTCCTCCAGCTTCTCCCTCACACTTCTGATGCCACCGACCTTGTTCATAGACCAGGCGACGCGATCGGTCTTCTGTTTCCCTATATGCATATTTTACACCCAATTGTGGTGTAAATAACATCAACTTCCATGGCAGATGCACATCGTCCTGCATCTGATGACAATGCGCCCAGAGAATGACAGATTTTGTGCAAGCTTCTGCTTCTCATCAAGAATGCTAAGCCTTAATTGTCATCACATCAAGAACACCTCCGTTCGTGTAGACGCACAATGGTTGGAGTCGCATCACTCTGTTCCATATTTAGTGCAGTTTCGTACAATCCATGCAACCAGTGCTCAGCGGGTCCTGTGGGACCAGCAAGGACAGATCATGCCAAGGAGATTTGCTGCCTGCACTTCGCACACAACTGCGACTTGCAACCGACGAACGTTATGAATGCTGAGATGATACCTCGTTTCTACATAGAAGCGGTGCAGTTAAAGAAAAGGGAGAGACGTGATGGTGGAGACGAGGCATTGTGCTGTTCCCGACAGCATGCGCTCTCCAAAGGGGTGGAACAGGCTGCCAAGTTTATTATTAGAGCAAGGCGCGAGCAAAGGCGGAGTGGCTTAATTGCATGTTATTGCAGCAACGTGCCGCTCTTGTTAAGGCGATTTGGAGTTTGCCATGGTATATGAAACAACGTGTGGTCTAAGTCTTGCCTATGAACAGAAGGTAGTCTAGGTGACTGTAGTTGACGATCAGAAATGGGCTTACCGCCACGTTCGTAGCGCGCGAGTGGTGCTGTGATGCCCAGACAAGCATGGAAAGGGAAATGTCTTTAAGTGAGAGATAGCGTAGTCACAGCATCCAGTTTTAGCTAGGTCGGAGGCAGCCTGCTTGTTTGTTACTGCCATTCATCTCCATCTGCCATTATGCTTGTGCATGCAGAGGCGAATCAAAATGCAACCAATTTCTCTTTCAGCAGTTGCATTGTGCACACGAGCAAACAGGATGGATGCAAGCAGAGTTTCCTCCACGCTTTTATGCTCACAACCGTGGACTACCTCAAAACCCTCCACCCACCTCTTCCTTTGCTTTGCTTTTGGCCTGAAGTGCGATTAAAGCCTGCGAATATGCGCACCAATCCAATTTTAACGCATCCTTACACACACATACGCTTCTTAGTCCTGTTCGTTGTTCAAAACTTCTTTTCTCTCACCACGTTAGTCAATTTGTCAAATTACAAGTCGATTCGGATGCAGATGATATGTGGTTTCGACTGCCGTAGTTGAGCGCAGAACTTGAATGAGAGGCGTTTCATTTTAGCTCTAGAGACGATATTTGTGTCTTCCACACTACATGCATTGCTTATTATGGATCAAAAATCCCGTTCTATTAGTGCATCAAATATGGCTTACACTTGATATCACAGCGTACCTCCACAATTTTGGCAGCCCTGAATCAAGTTGGACGCAAATGACCATTGTTAGTCCCCGCAAACTCAAGAATCCACAACCAGATGAGTTTACCACTCAGAACGTACAATGTTTGTGTTCCAAATTACAGGAATGAAATCATTCGGTAATTGGTGACAAACGTGTGGATGCAGTTCTATGAAGAGTAAATTTCAACCATTTGCTAAACTGATGCAGTTGGTAATGTTGTTTCGTCCGGTCAAATGGGAGGCAGGAGGCTTCGTATCCAATTAGACTAAAGTCGGTTGGCGTTGATTTGAAGAAGGAACACACAAGGTGGCTGTGACACTGAAGGCAAAATTAGGGCATCAGTCGATGCCCAAAGGGCACAACACATGGAATAGTGGTAAGGACTGAGGTGTGTCGGCCACTATGTATTGTGCGACGAGAGGAAACCGTGGGAAATGAAGGGGGAATGCTCGTTAGCTTCAGCGCAGCAAGTGTGATCTTCAGTTGTGGTTAGGGGCACTCTAGCCCAACAATTTATTGCACAGTATGGTCTTTCTGTTAGTGAGTTGTAAGTTGACGGTGTGAGAGAACTGTAACCCTGACCAGGCCTTGATAAAAAGAGTTCTTTAATGAAGGCAGAAAAGGAATCCACGATGCACGAAAATGCATTTATTGATTCCACACATCGACCTCAGTGGCAATGTCTTATTTGGTATTCTCGAGCTTGTTCAGATGCAAATGAGGGGATCCGAGGGCGGAGGAGTGGAGTCTAAGCTGTGCTGCGGATGTCAGTGTTGAGAAATTCATTCCGCGCACTTGTCATTTGCATCCTTACGTTAAGCCTTACCAATGTGGTTTTAGGAGCAAATCGTGTCACAGCATAGTCCTGGCTTTCTCCAGTGGAGAATAACTCTGTGCGCGTCGGGTCCAGTCGGTTTAGTGGTGTTGACTGAGGCAATGCAAAAGCACATAATTGTGTACAGCAATAGGTTAAATATTTTACTGCACAAGACAGTTGAATATCCAGTTTTATGATTGATACAAGACGAATTGGGCGGGATTTAACTTACACATTTAGAGGCGAGAGGAATGGATCTTAGCAAAACGTGCACATATCCGCCATCCCACACTGACGCTTTCGACAAATCGCATCCACGCATTGGCAAGAGGAAGGTGAGAATTGAATTGGTCTATTGCTTTAATTGCACATTATTTGGCAAACAATCATGCGCATTAGTGCTTTTTTGCTGAAGCAAAAATAAATAATGAGGTTGTAAAAAATTGGCGCGATATTGAAATCACCAGGTCAGTGCAAACACCATGGACATTCAACTAGCTGCATCAATTCGCACTTCTCTGTTAGCGTCTTCACAATGCTCGAGGCTTATCTGACCAAAGCTGTGGTGGAATAACCTTCGCTGCTGTGTGTTACATCTGAATGCAGTAGATGAAGAACAGTTTTGCCGGTAGTTACACCAAGCCACCAAGCCGAACCGCACATGCGTAACCACTGAAACATGTCACATTTCGACAAAGGGTGAGTAGATCGGGTCAGTCGACGTCATGACGTGGTAGAATGGGACAATTGGGCAGGAACACGGTTAATCATTGTGTAAGTGATAGCATGCAGAGGAAATGGACATGTTGATTTAAACTGTACCTACTTTTGTCAACAACTCAATTCCGCTTTGACATGAGCAAGTGAAAGCAATGACAGATTTTGCAAACTCAATTGCGCAACGATATGGTAAAGGTTTGAACGCAAAATAACAATTATTAGATTAAGACTCCCTAGTCTCAAAAACACACTACTTATGTGGCTAAATTTAGGTAAGTCGACACAAGTAAACACTTGAAAATAATAGTGAAATTGGAGAAGACTCCCTAGAAAACAGTGGACTATGCACTACTATGCCTTAGCAACTACTGCAAACGTAAGTAAAGTAATTACTCTTCGGTCAAACCCAGACCGATAGATTGTCTACTTACGTTATATTTCCCTCTCTCTTTGTGATTCAAGCCCCAAAATATGCAGTTATTTCGCTAGGGATTGAGCAATGTGAATGCGTAACCATGGTAACTTGCAAAGTAATTGAATGTAATGACGTGGCAATAAGGTACAGACCCACATTAGACCTCACCTCAGGCTCAAGAGACTTTGACTAGACTCAATAAAATTGATCCACACAATGTTTTAATCCAATCAGTCTCATTACAGCTTGTCGCAGCGTTGGGAGCAGGGGCAATGCAAGTTGCATGCGAAAATGTTAGAATCCCAGCATGGTCGCTATTGTTCACCTAAGATTACGTGGGTGCAGAAGCCAATGCTTAACGCCAACGGCACTAGCTACGAGAACAGTAGGTCCACTTGGCCTACCCTCTTTCATTCACTCACTTGCCCATTTGCCCTTGTCAACGTGGAATGCTGGTTTTGAAAGTGCTCCTTGAACAATAGGCGTGAATCATTCACTTGTAAAACACCTGTCCTCTATTAACAAGTAAAGTGAGTTTACACAAGAAAATAGAAGCTTATTCGTCTTATTCTTTTGCCACTCATCCACTTCACATTCATCCACGCAAATTTGCATTTGTTTAACCTCAGCTTGACATTCTGACGGGTCCCAAGAAAATAGAAGCTTATTCGTCTTATTCTTTTGCCACTCATCCACTTCACATTCATCCACGCAAATTTGCATTTGTTTAACCTCAGCTTGACCGGGATTTCACTTGGCCATTTGAACCAAATTCACTGAAAGTGGATCACGGAAATGTTGAGAGGGAACAAATTTTTACTGGAAAGATAGCATATTGGGCTTAAGTTATAAGAACAAGCCACGAGACAACTCGCCCTTTCTCCACTTTACGAAAATAGCCAACCTAGACAATAAAACTTCGATGACAATCTTCCCCTCCTCCATTGAGTCATGGTATGCATGTGGGATGAAACGAAAGTGGCGTGGAAGGATGCTTGCGAACATGCAGTACAAAGCGGGAGAGGAATGCGGCATGCAGAAGTAGGTTAAGATGACGTTGGCAGTACTGTCGTTGTAGGCGTTGTTATAATTGCGACCGTACCCTTGTCGTCGATGGTCGACAAGTCAGCGACTTTGAAAATGACGACAAAGTAGGAGTAGCGGTGATTTGAAGTGTAGTAGACTGCTAAAACCGTTGCTACTGATATCGTTGTTGCTGAGACCTCGGCGACATAAACTGCACCCGAGCGTTGAGAGTTCGGGAGGACAGTTGGTAGGTGGTCGGTGTGTCATCCAGGTCGGCATCGCAAATTTGCATTTGTTTAACCTCAGCTTGACATTCTGACGGGTCCCAACAATAATAGTAGCCATGCCCCGCTTCTCCTCCAGGAACCGCCTCATTGTCAGGAAGGGGTTTGAGCCACCGCTTCATCGTCTTGTGATACCGCCAACCACGGTTGTATCTGGAGTCAGAAAGCCGTTACTATCACTTTTCTTGCCCTCTTCACCTTTGCTAATCTCCATCTCTTGGGGTAATTAAGGACAATATGGGATACAATAGTTCGGTAGTGTGTAGTGACTAAAAGAAATTGAGGGGTCAGCACTTACAGCTCCTTAGCAACGACAAACTGAACCTCCTCGCCGCAGAAGTTGTAGAACATCCAAAAGAGAGTTGGATTTCCTAGTCTTTTTAGTGAAGGATCACGTGGGAGACGATTCCCGATTCGACCACTGACTAGGTATTCTGGAAGTACGGCGTGTTCCACGTCCTGAGGTCCCAACAAGAACGGATTATCCAGAGGACTGGAGAATCTCCTGTGCAGCTCTCTGCAAACAAGGAAAAGGCATTCACCAATCCCCTGTGGTACTGCAGATCATCGCAGGAGAGATCGCCTTATTAGTATAGGTGCCGCATTCGAACAGCGCGCAAACAACTATGCTCAAATAGCCCCATCGTCTTCATGTGCTACTACAGACACCAGCATGACAATGATGTTTCGAGAAGCGCTGCCATTCAAATGACGGTAAAGTTGGCAATGTTGGTAGAATAGCAGATCGACTGCTGAATAAGAATAACAACCGGACGGGAGAAGGAACAAGTCAATCCAATGGAATTCTCCCTTAAATTTAAATGGACTGGTGGAGAACGCAGCATAATAGCAGATTGAGGAGAACAAAGGAATTCTTTCTTCCTTCTTAAAGAACTATTTCCCCCTGGAATTGCTACAAATGAAAGCATCCATTTGACATCCGCAATTCGTTAACGAGTCTCATTCTTGGTTAAACCTAGAGTGATAGTAAAATGGCGAATGATATAAAGCGTTGCCCTCGGAATAGCGAAGTCAATGTGATTCTCTCATCAGAATATCCACTTACAAACTGACTCTCGAAGAACAAGTGGGATTAGGAAAAGGTTTCCAGAATCCAGCTTNAAACAATTGGGACCAGGAAAAGGTTTCCAGAATCCAGCTTAAGTAAATGCTAGCTCTAGGCATCGAATTCGAAGAAAGCTATTAAAACTAAGTCATATAAAGACAGACCGTGCAGAGACGGTTAAATGTGCGACAGGTACGGACACGTAAGATTTGACATCCGCAATTCGTTAACGAGTCTCACTCTTGGCTAAACCTAGAGTGATAGTAAAATGACAAATGATATGAAGCGTTGCCCTCTGAATAGCGAAGTCAATGTGATTCTCTCATCAACAGAATATCCACTTACAAACTGACTCTCGAAGAACAAGTGGGATTAGGAAAAGGTTTCCAGAATCCAGCTTGAGTAGATGCCAGCTCTAGGCATCGAATTCGAAGAAAGCTACCAAAACTAAGTCACATAACGACAAACCGTGCAGAGACAGTTAAATGTGCGACAGGTACGGACACGTAAAACTAACTCCTAGGAAGCTACGTAGAGAGACAAGCTAGGGTGAATTACATTGCGGAACGGCAAGAATCAGTATCGCAAGAGAGAATGAAACTACCACTGGTTACCCAGGTGGAGGCCATTGCTCCGTGTCTATAGAAGCTAAGTTAAATCCGGGAGCGTATACTTGCAATGAGGAATCTGTTTCGGTAAGCCTAAGGAGGCCAAGCATTCCATACTGGTTGTCAATCATGTCGTCGGCGAGGATGGTGGGACTGTCGCCACTAGGCTGACCGATGGAGCCACGGGAGCTTGATCCTCTAGTAAATGGACCGCTGGGTGAACGCGCCCATATTCTCCGCAATGGTTCCTCGAATGTAATGTTAGGAGATTCCATTGACGCAGTTGTAGAAGACAACGTGGTGGTTGCAGAGGAAGTAGACTGACCACTACGCGGACCCCACCCACGACCAGCTGCACTGTCAGCAACGGCGCTGGTTGAGCCCGAGGCTTGTGGCAGAGGTGGAAAGTCTTCGTCCATGGAAAGTCCTGAAGTGTGCTGAACATTGGATGTCGAGCTGATCGAACTGGAAGCGACAGCACTATAACTTTTACGAGTTGTCCTAGCTTTACTACCACCTTTCGCACTGATTGAAGGGCGGCCAGTTGAACTTGGATTTTGTGACTGTTCCATTGAGTCTACGGCTAAAGTAAAGCCGAAGAGATAAAAATAACCAGCAGAGAGATCATCTGGCACAGTTCAATCCTGAAATTTATACACCACAAGTCTGCGTCACGAATGGAGTTCACCCATCTAGAGATGCATTTAGTCCCCCCAGAAGCGCTNTTGAGTCTACGGCTAAAGTAAAGCCGAAGAGATAAAAATAACCAGCAGAGAGATCATCTGGCACAGTTCAATCCTGAAATTTATACACCACAAGTCTGCGTCACGAATGGAGTTCACCCATCTAGAGATGCATTTAGTCCCCCCAGAAGCGCTCACATGCAAATCACCCGACTTTACCGCCTTTATGGTAGTTAACCTTATTCCACCCCACCTCAGATTGCCTCAGCTCAGATCGGCTCATCTCAGACGCCCTTTTGATGAATATTTTAATTGCTAGCAACAATTTTCACTTTTGAAAAGTAATTATTCAGTTGGTTGTTGAGCCAACTACAATCAATCCATCCATATTCGATGTTTGTTGACGCACATGTCTGGTGTCTGTTGGCTGAATAAACATTGAGTTCCAGCTGGTAGCAGTAAGGTGGGAAGAGAAAGGCTTCTACATCGTTGCCATCCAAAATGGTTGGAATTTGATAGAAAAAGCGGCACGAATTATTTCTCAATTGCTGTGGTGACGACCAACTGAACGCTGGTCATTTCTGCCCTCTGCTTCTCTTCTTTAGTTAGCTTTTGGTATTGAAAGACCTGGCCAAGCATAACATCTGATTAACGGGGCCTGCTGATCATCTTCGCTACTGATCTATTCCAGAATGTCTTTCATCTACCCCTTCGCCCATCTACCTTCCAATGGCTGGCGGTCCCTTTTCGTAACACTAGAGCAGTAGCATTAGCACCAGCACAAGTCATTCAGAAAGTGACGTGCTTCGGTACTCTTTTNTGGTTGGAATTTGATCGCCCTTCCAACCAGCAGTAAATGAAAAAGCGGCACGAATTATTTCTCAATTGCTGTGGTGACGACCAACTGAACGCTGGTCATTTCTGCCCTCTGCTTCTCTTCTTTAGTTAGCTTTTGGTATTGAAAGACCTGGCCAAGCATAACATCTGATTAACGGGGCCTGCTGATCATCTTCGCTACTGATCTATTCCAGAATGTCTTTCATCTACCCCTTCGCCCATCTACCTTCCAATGGCTGGCGGTCCCTTTTCGTAACACTAGAGCAGTAGCATTAGCACCAGCACAAGTCATTCAGAAAGTGACGTGCTTCGGTACTCTTTTTATCTCCTTCTGAGGCGAGGTTGTCCCGTGTTTTGAACTTT
This sequence comes from Taenia saginata, assembly GCA_001693075.2. Taxonomy (NCBI): domain Eukaryota; kingdom Metazoa; phylum Platyhelminthes; class Cestoda; order Cyclophyllidea; family Taeniidae; genus Taenia; species Taenia saginata. The sequence continues at coordinate 42,567 of LWMK02000482.1, forward strand.
CCTATTTGCAACCGGGTTAGGCAACTAGCCAAAGGAAGAAGGAGATGGGACATAGTTGGCCAAGGCAACTCGCAACTGATGCTTCCTTAGCAGCCACCAGTCGAACCGCCTGACATCACTGAAATTGTTACAGACAATTTTAAATCCCTCACATTCCCTAGTCTATCCTTCATTGTGAAAATGCCTATTAATTTACAGGTCCTGCAAGAATGCTGTTTACATTCAGTGCTCGATGAAAGGTCATCTCCTCGCCTTCTCCGTATGCTAATTTTGCCTCCTATCATTCACTTAGGATCGTGGTCTCCTCTGTCATTCCGCAGAATCGAAGCAATTCATTTCTGCTCGCACCCTCTAGATTGGATAGTCAGTCTGCAAATTTGTTCGTTCCAGAGTCTTCGTTGTGTCTCATTTTGTAAGAAGGGTACTTTTCAGCACACACCAACATAACTGGCCAAAGCACATTGCGGTGATATGGACGCAAATTAAAACAAAGTTACCACTGCAACACAGGGTCACCGGTTTCATGTGTTGGATTGCTCAAGCCTCTGAAAGGAAGGTGCGATTCAAAGAAGCTTTTTGAAACCAAAATACCACCAGTCAACAGCCAATGAGGTGCTAATTCAGAAAAAACTACACCTGAGCATTAACACTAGTTCTGACCGTTCCTTAAACAAACATTTGTTTCTTGAGTCAGTGCAAAAAGGGTTCTAAGTGTGAATTGATACATCCGAAGCGGATGCTTGAACATTCCAAAATGGATCATAGCCTAACTGTATGCTGAGACATTACTAAGTGGGGCTTTACTTTACAGGCACAATGCTATTTACCATGGCACTTGTTCTTCTTCTTCTCCCGTTATATTCAACACCTTCTGTTATGGCAATAGCGTTGGTGGTAGCTGTGTCCTGTTTTAGCTCCTATTTTGTACCAAGTCAGCATTTGAGACATCAAATACTCGGGCACTTTTATACTTCACGCTGTGAGGCTACACCCATTGGCCTAAGAGGTTACTGAATGTAAGTGTTTGTGCTAACAAAGGTGTTGGTGTGCTCAAATGTGTCCTCCCGTAGCCGTGCTTGCCGGGACCATATGGCGAGAGTGTGCTTAGATTACGAAATGATTGATAAAGGTACTTTCTTGATTGTTTCCTCTGTGTGCCAGAAACAGCTTTAAATTATACTCTGGATTCTTTGTGCTGATTGAAATTACTAATTGCTATTTTGAGAAGAGAATTCGATGCTAATGCAAAGGAGGTGCAAATATTGACTAAAACCTTAGAGCTGACTAAAATTATTTGATCACTAGAGTTGTTCAGTGACAGTGCTAGCAGATTCGGCAAAGTGTGGACTCCACGATTAGCACGAATCTCTTACGTGAATCCATATGCACAGCATGTATTTCAGTTTGACTAGAGGAAGTTACCATACTTGGCGACGCAGCGACTTCTGTTTCCGCAAAGGTTTTCGAGCTATCATCCGCTCTTTATTCAGCAGCTTACCTGGAACGCATTTAAATTTTATGTGTTAACTAATAATTTCCGTCTGGTTATTATTTGTTACACTACCAGCACAATCAGTGCAGTCGCTTTCTTGAAACCTACATGGACTTCTTAGCACCTCCCCATCCTGTCGCTACTAGGTATTCATTTCTTCCAGATCATTTTATGCCTCCTTTGAAGAGTCGCATGCATAACAGCGTGTGCCATGACGAGAAAATTTTTGCTGCATTACTACTATGTAAAATGTCTCCTGATAAATTCCTAAGACTGTATAGCCAAAGATTTATGAGTATTTCTAAAGCGACACCAACGAGGCAAATTCAACCATCCTTTGATTTGGCAATTAGTGGTACCAGAGCACAACGCAGCATCTCATCTCTCATGCTTCGTGTAATCATAAAACTCACCTGCAAATGAGAAGACGGTAAGGCTAGTATCATAAGGATGAACCTCACCTGATTTCAAGCCTCATCCTTCCATTCGCTTTGAGGTTAATTCTGCCAGATGGCAAAAATTAGAAAGCCAAGACCAAATTTTTGTTGTCCAATGAAGCAGACACATGTGCTAAACAATAAAGGGTTCTGTCAAAGCAGTAAAGAATATATTAAGCTGATGAAATTTCATAAAACTAAGTTTGGACGGCGAACATACGAGCACCGAAATGAGCGCAAGTGAGTAGGAGTTGATACAACTGTGATCATATGAGTCTTCGTAAAACTTTGCGAAAATGGTCTCCCACTGGTAGACCCTACGCCACACAGTTCTGTCTCCACCCACACGGCCAGCTAAGGCAGACGCCTTTAAGCTTCCCTCAATGACTTGCACAAATCTATTCACAATGTGCTGCTCTGCACCCCACGAACCACTTTGCGTATTGGCGGCATTCCCAAGTAAGAATACATTGAATCTACTTGTTACGACCATTAAAAGCAATCCCCTAACAAGAGATGGAGCATGAGTTGGTGTCATATGATGCTCACTGGCGATGCATGCAGACAATGAACCAAATTGATGGGACTGGGTTGGCTGCACCTCTGTACGTTGAACGTGATATTGATTTAGGTGAGCACAAGTTTGCAGCCAGCTGCCAGTTCTGCTTCTCATTCGCGGTTACTCACACCACACGATTGAGCTGGTTGTTGGAAGCCCAGGATCACACACTACAGCATCATGTCATATCGGCCTCATTTGTGTGCAAATTTTTACGCTTGCATCAGTAAATGTAAGATTACCGAAAGACTATGGTAGGTAGTTGGTTGGACTTGAATGATTTTTTGCGCGTATGTTTGGTGCTGGCATTGAAGCGGCTGTCGTCAAAATAGATATGAGATGATTTTTAAGCCAAGGATGGTGGTGAGTAATGGCTGAATCCCTTCTGAGTGAAAATGAGCAATGTGTGAGCTACACAGCAAATGTAAATGCAAGTATTTATGCAGAAGAGGCCTTGCAGTGCAGTGACGCATTTCGTATCTTTTAATGTGGGCTTTAAACGGAGGATCATAATTGCAAATAGAGACCGTGTCTCTAAAAAAGTGCTTGAAAATCTTCAGGCTCAACTACCTACTCACCATAACATACGATTGAGCTGGTTGTTGGAAGCCCAGGATCATACACTACAGCATCATGCCATATCAGCCTCATTTGTGTGCAAATTTTTAAGCTTGCATCAGTAAATGTAAGATTACCGAAAGACTGTGGTAGGTAGTTGGTTGAACTTGAATGGTTTTTTACGTGTATGTTTGGTGCTGGCATTGAAGCTGCCCTTGTCAAAATTGATATTAGATCATTTTTAAGCCAAGAGTGGCGGTGAGTAATGGCTAATTTATTTTTGAGTAAAAATAAGCAAGGCGTGAGCTACACAGCAACTGTAAATGCAAGCATTTATGCAGAGGAGGCCTTGCAGTACAGTGACGTATTTCGTATCTTTTAATGTGGGCTTTAAACGGAAGAACATACTCGCAACTAGAGACCGAGTGTGTAAAAAACGAGCGCTCGAAAATCGTTTAAGCACAACCACCCAACTACCACAATCATTTGAATAGCTAAGGTGTATATGTAATAGAGTAATTACTTTACCTTTCAAAATACAGTCATTCTCCTTTACAATTTATACAATCTCTTTGATCCCCGCTTTTTACCTGAGATTACCTAATGCCACGCGCAAAACCCGGCTTAGTTTCATAACTTGGAGCTGATATTGTATGGCATTGCATTATGTGACTCGGACTTTCCAACAACCAGCTCAATCGTATGGTGTGAGTAACCGCGAATGAGAAGCAGAACTGGCAGCTGGCTGCAAACTTGTGCTCACCTAAATCAATGTCACGTTCAACGTACAGAGGTGCAGCCAACCCAGTCCCATCAATTTGGTTCATTGTCTGCATGCATCGCCAGTGAGCATCATATGACACCAACTCATGCTCCATCTCTTGTTAGGGGATTGCTTTTAATGGTCGTAGCAAGTAGATTCAATGTATTCTTACTTAGGAGTGCTGCCAATACGCAAAGTGGTTCGTGGGGTGCAGAGCAGCACATTGTGAATAGATTTGTGCAAGTCATTGAGGGAAGCTTAAAGGCGTCTGCCTTAGCTGGCCGTGTGGGTGGAGACAGAACTGTGTGGCGTAGGGTCTACCAGTGGGAGACCATTTTCGCAAAGTTTTACGAAGACTCATATGATCACAGTTGTATCAACTCCTACTCACTTGCGCTCATTTCGGTGCTCGTATGTTCGCCGTCCAAACTTAGTTTTATGAAATTTCATCAGCTTAATATATTCTTTACTGCTTTGACAGAACCCTTTATTGTTTAGCACATGTGTCTGCTTCATTGGACAACAAAAATTTGGTCTTGGCTTTCTAATTTTTGCCATCTGGCAGAATTAACCTCAAAGCGAATGGAAGGATGAGGCTTGAAATCAGGTNGCTCTTAAGCGACCCAAAGAGATTTGGTGGCACAAGCTAAGCTCTAGTTTGCGTCCAGATTCCTAGAAAGATCCTAACGTTTGGCAAATTATGCATCGTGCTAACAGACACAAAGTATTCCATCTAGTCTCGTCGTCAGACTAGCCGTCATAGGCAGGCAGATGTTTGCCGAACATCATGCCAATAGTGACGCTGCTTACTTTGCATTGATGAGCACTTCCCATCCAGCCCATTTGTCCCAACTCAACAATATGCTGCCCCGGATGCAGTCAGTGAATGAAGCTTTTGAGACTGCATTAGCTTCACGTCAACAAATATCTTCATAGTGTCATGAAGACTTTTAAGGGTTAAGTAAACCTGAGATTCCGACTCTTAGCATGTGGTAAGCTAAAATGCTGTTGTATTTTGTGGGTGGTGTTGGGAAAGTTCATCAAACAGAGAAATAAATCTGTGATATCCGCCAGCTGGCAGTCCGATGGTAGAGCCAGACAAAAATATCGCATTTTGTCAAACATTAGGCTTCCCCACAAAATATACACCCCAACCCCTGTCAAAATGCACTAAGGTAAGGAGAAAAGGGGCCTATACATCTTTGCATAGCCAGACCTGTATATTGTTTAAATAGAAAAAATAAATTATGGGGAAGGTAATGGAAATACGAGCAGTGCGTTAATACCTAGGACACATCAATTAAAGTCATTTTTCACCAAGATCAGTTGTCGCGAAACACAGTTCTGGCAGGTTACACATTAGTGAAAAACATTTCCTCTGACTCATAGCCTTGAAGGCATTCTCATTTGCGCTTGCGTTGAATGTGCCTACTTGAATTTCAATTGAAGGCTTTCACTAAATCTCCACGTTTGCACCCATCCAAAAAACATGCATCCTTGATACGAACAGCTGTCATGAGGTCAATATTGAAGGCTCCCCTACTCTCCGCACACGCACCAATCATCGCCCTTTGACTTGACTGTCTGCCGGATAAATGCGCGGTTCTTATTTTCATTCCCTACTGCTCATTTCTCCATTTTGACTACTTATTCCAGGACTGGCTTACTACGATGCTTTCATGCATGCAATAAGTACGACTTGTGTAATTTGGCCCTTTACGCAGCATAGAAGCTGGTGCTGCATCGGCCAGTGTGGTTCAAGGTTTCGCAAACTGGTGTACCCAATCAATTATTGATAAGCTTGGGTATTCAAGACCATTGCCACTGGAATTAAAGGAGTTCAGCCCAGCGAAATATGCAAATGGGTAGCAAGATGTCTGATGTCTCAGCTGGTAGGACAAAGGATAACAAGTCCTATGTTCTAAAGGCACAACTAATCCAGAGTTTTAAGGATCGTGGGTCATCGCATAGAACTCCGGGCCTTCTGACAAAACGCTTTTTGAGTGTGGCGGTAATTTTGAAAATGCACCGATTTGGGAGGACATATTTGGAATGAGGTAGTTATCTGTTAGCTGTAGCCTTGTGAAGGATGTCAAGCAGTTTACGCTACCAGAAAAAAATAACAATTCATGAGACTCGTCTGCGTATCGACGATTAAGCAGGCCCTTTTGCCTACACCACTTATTTTCTTAGAGTGTGACTATCATACGTGATTCAGTAGACAGACAAATGCCACTTTGAATAACTTTATCAACAGAGTTGAGAAATGGGCCACACCTTGCAGTTCTGGATAAAACATGTTAATTGATGTTAATTTGAATGCATTTTGATTTTTGAGCGCCTAACTCGATTGACACCCAGCTAGTTATTCTGACCACAAACGCCAGTAGGTAATGACGCAACACAGCACCACTGTCCGGAAATTCTGTGCCGGTTTTCTCAATTACGGCAAAAGTTCAGCATGAAGGAGACTGCTATACTTTGTGCAAATATGCAAATCCGTTATCTTGGCACAAGTAGCATTATATGGCTAAGTATTTCACATCGAGGAGTAAGATAAGTTAACTGAATCACTACCGTGGTGTGCCAGTGCATTCAGCGATGTGTGCTCCCGGTAGCTATTGGAGAAGACCGCAGGAAGGAAAGGACATGCAACAAATACACGACGCACCCACCCCAGATAAAGCTGAAATCACCCTCAACGACCTGCTAGCACAACTCGACTACACCATTCATCCATCGCAACAGCATGTCGCGGTAGTAAGATTCACTCTAAGCACCAGGTTAGTCCACCACTATCAGTGCGGTCTTTTGTCTGCTGCAAAAACGGATGATAGGGAATAGGTTTATTGCGATATCTTCACCCTCCCTTTCAGTTACTTGCATTTGACTAGGCAGAAATTGACGCCAGTTTACGTTGTGGATGTGGACTGTTCGCAAACACTTGACTGTCAACATCTCGAATCAGGATAGCAAAATCTGCATGCCTTCTCCAATAGCGACGATACTTTGAGCATTATTTCGTGCATGCAAGGTGCTGCAGCAGCTATAAGGGGAAAGTAGGCTAGGGCTGATTTCATTCGGTGCTTTGCGATTCGGTCTCTCCTCTCAGTTTGTCATGCTTTATTTGTGCCACAGTTGTTTGCAGGTGTGTGTTCGACGTGGTTGGTGCGCAAATAGATGTTGACTGTTAGCTTTGCTAAGCTTGCAAACTCGATCCATGCATTCTCTTACAATGTTGAGGCTACACTAAATGGGGGTTGCTAGGCAGCGAGAGCTTAAAAGAGAGTGTAAAATGAAAATGTGGACTAATGATTATTGCTTAAAATGTAGCACATCTCATGATGTAGGCATGCACACATGCATAGACACGTAAGTTTGCATACTTGAGTTCGAAAACATGTATTTTTGGGCGCTGTCATTAGTATTAAGTTAGTCAGACCATTTAAATGAATAAAGCGCGTAGTCAGCGCCAATGCATTATGGTCAACCTTGTCTAGTTGCAGTCAGGTAAATCACTCTCAGAGGTCAATCGCCATTTCGCTTAATTTGGCAGCACACCGTTCAACGTCATTAACAAAACGTTTACATTATTGCTGATATCGAACAATCGTTGACAAACAGTCCAAATAAACAGCTTGCATAAGTTGTTGAGAGTTGGCACTCGAAAACTGTACTTATGTAGGCGGTTGTTGAATTTCCTTGACAGTTATCGTCGGCCAAGTACAGAAGCACCTGTTGAGTGTCAATAAACTCCCCGCACACCATCGTCTTTAGTGCCCTTCCACCCATCTACCCGTCCATTCTCTCTATAGCCAAATAATCAACAGTGTGGTCAAATTATGGCTTCTGTTTCGTGAAATTTGTTCTCAACCCACATTCATTTGTCTACATGCTGACAAACTCAGCAATAAATCAGTGCTGAAAGGGAAGGTGGAAGTCGGGATTGCTTCGTCTGAAGGCAAATTACGATGGGAAAAGCTATAGAATTTTGGTCTAAGTGAATTTTAGTGCAGCGGTTGATAAAGATGTAGAGGAAATGGGCTTCACATTTATTTATTTATTCTCAATCCTTTTGGCGACATAGCTTGCCAGATGCACGTCCAAAGCTGTGAAAAATTTTGTTCTTGAGATCTTGCCCTAATAGTCAGAGATGTCCAGGCGCTTGCGTGGCGCATGCATGAGATGTTAACGTACAGGCGCAATCAATGAAGCTTAGTTCTTCTTTACTGCGCAGGGCACCGCTTTAAATATGGTGGCGTGGCAACACACGCCAATGCCACTAGCCACCACCGTATCTGCGCACAACACCTGCTGGAAATATTTTGGTGGTTCACCGCTTCACGTGCCCAACCATTGTGCCGATTAAATGACGCAATGTTTCGCTAAATGTTTTGCGATGCACGTGACGTTAATTAATCTTATTTCCATTTACAATAATTAGCTGCTAATTCAAGCAAACATGTTGCAGCTTCTACTGATATCAGATTTACTTTGAATTAGACTGTGACGCTCTAACTTTAGGTTTTGTGAATTTTGACGCCACATATGAAGTTGTTTAGATAGTCGAAACGCCACGAACGCTAGCGTTACTTATTAGAATTCGAATTTCGCCTAAAATTTCACTGCAAGCTAATCCTTCAATCGCTAAGGGCAGGCCAGTGGGCTTGTGGGTCTCATGAGTACTGGGAGCAGACCAACTTGAAGTGGGACACTAAAACAAATCGAAGACACCATTGCCATCGTTGGCTAAGAGCAACATCGTTACTGCAGTGTGAGTTGCTCATGAGAAACTCGTAAACACCTCTGCGATTCGGTAGGACATTTAAAGAGACGTTTGGGTGCGATTCCCGCACACAAATTTAGTAGTAAAACATTTGGCAGCCACAAAATTTCCATGTGAGACAGTGCTATGCCTCGGCGGTTCTTCCAAGATTGATGATTTTATTGCAGGATGGCGAAGGCCATCAAGCGGTCTACACTCACTGTCCTAGTGTAGCAGTTTTATTGTTATCAGCTCGCATTCACCTTACACGAATAACAAACACCTCATCAGTTCAAATCGTGTTTATTAATGGAAGGTGCGAACTGCTTTAGCATCGCCTTTGATTGGCGTTCATCTTTGTCGCTTTCTCATAGCTTGCTTTTACCCCATTGTCCCTGATACTTCCTCCTCAGAACCGTATAAATTCTACTTATGCGAAGACAGAATGCCAACTTGAAACAATTGACACAACCAGAAGACACAAAGATCTCCCACCTGATCTCAGTCATCTCTTGATAATGTCTTCCGCCTCTTCCTCTCAATCCACACACAAGTTATGTGACCACATCAGATCTGAGCTTAGCTGTACTGACCTCTCAGTAGGGGTGCATGGAGATGCCGCTCAAAACCAAACTTACCGATCATCAGTTAGTGGGTGATAGTTGCAAGTTCTGAACACATTTTAAAAAGAAATTACCTTTGGCTATTATTCAGTCGTGATGAGCTAAACTAGATTATGCTCAATGAATGGGTAGAGATAGAGGGAGTGAAAGAGTCCTAAGTACAAAGTAGATAGAAGAGTCAAACTTAAACGTGTTTGTATGGCTTTCACCGGTTAATAGGCGCTCTTATATTGCATGCATGAGGAGGGAAAGCGTTGTGTAGTGGGAACAAATGGGTAACTTTTGTCTTATTCTTGTACTTTTTTGAGGTCTTTATGTGTGAACAGGTTTACCGTGGTGACTACTGCTGAAATGGGGAAAGAAGATTTGGGAGAATTGTTCTAGCATCCCACTGAGTGTGATTAGGAGAGGCATGTCGCTTAATTCAAGCAATGCCACCATAGCAGCATGCTGTCCATTGTGAAAACTCACAGTTTCGATTAACTAAACCATTTCTCATATTCATCTGCTTGTCCCATTATTTGCACACCCACACAGTGGGGGAAGTGCAGAAAGCTTTAAACCGGAATATGGCTATGGTAAATTAGCGAAAATCGGACGCATTGAATAAGTGGCACAGAAGACAGATCTTTCCTCCCACCCAAACATAAGCAGAATAGACTCAGCCAGAACATTAGTACTCGTATTTCTGATAGGTTTGCCACTGATGATGCGGATGATTTGAGTGGCAAGGACAAACACGCATGCACAAAATAAAAAAGGAAGGACAACAGACGTGGGTGAAATAGCGACCAGTGGTGTCCTAATCCTAATAAGAGGAACGAATTGACGTTATCGCAAAGAAGAGAAAGGGAATTGCACACAAGTAAAGAAATGAATGCGAAGAGGAAGGGAAAAGAGGCAATGTGACACTCTTGGATGTGGATTTGTGTACTAGCTATAAGGAAGATAAAAGTCATGGTCAGCAGCAGAACTCATGCGTTAGTGAGATGATACAAAATGCAAGGAGATGTGGAAGAGCTAGAGGAGGAAACGTGATAGGAATAAACACATTCAGAGCATGAGATGAGCGAGTGACACCTAGATGGAAAGCAATGCGGTACGCAAAATCAAGGTTCTATCGCAAACCTTTATTTCTGTAGATCAAGGGAATCGTAGCTGTGTTTAGAAAAGAAGCGTATTTAGGTGAATTCCTTGTGGTAGGTGTAATACTTTGTTTGTTCGAACTACCGGTTTAGGTCACTTGGGTGGCCATCTTGTTCTAGCCGGATGGTCGGCCTCCGGGCCGTGCCAACAGCCCCCAAGCCCTCTGTTTCTGGGATATATACATTTTAAACAATTTTTTCGCCAGCTATATGGATAGCTGCATCGGGGATTCTGAGGTTAGAGCACTTAGCTTGGCAAGGATCGCAATTGTTGGATGTGGTGGGGGAGATTTTGTTGGAAGCAGAACCACGTTAGGCCTTCCCATTACTACACGTTTTCATCTCCATTTTCATGACATTCTGCTTATTTGGAACTTGACAGGACTTATAAACTGCAAAAGTGAAGAAAACTTGTACATTTAATTACGAGGGCAAAGGCGAGAGCGCCTAGTTAAATGGAAGTTAAGGAACGCCTATTTTCCAGCAAAGGCATTCAGTGAAACGCCTATTTTCCAGCAAAGGCATTCAGTGTACATGGACAAGATCCCGTACGTTGAGTAATTCCACGTTGCATAGAGCATTTTAGCAAACATGGGTGCACTGAGAATTGCTAAGGTCTTATGAAACAATGGAAAAGTAGCGCCATCGTGACCTCTGCTATAAGCCATGCCCCTTAGTAAATCTCAGGGACTTGAATTTTGTGCCGTCGCTACATCTAACTATCCCGGGCCCACTATTTATGATTAAAGCAGCCCAATTGCTTGATTTTAGGCCCACCCTTACTTCCTCCACTCCTCATTTATCTTAGCATTCTCCCATTCCGTACTCGTTTGTGCCCCACAACCATCTACCTCACCGCTCACATCAGCCTACATTGGCATTTTGCCATGGTCCATCGCAACACTTAGCTTTCCCTTATTATACCGATCATACATGTCTTCCTAACGTACTGCATTCCCGCTAGACCTAAATTCTGCTGCATAATTTGTAAACTTTTGCTCCGTTGCTCCTTTCTGCATCTACACCAGAAATCGAACTACGATTTTGAATGGAGCCGTCTGGAATAGGCGAAGATGTAATTTCAGTCGGTTCGCACACGTTGCAGGAGTCATTTTAGTTGATAATGCTAAGCATTTTCAGGGAGCGTTAAGGGTCGGCCCATTCTCTATATGTCGTTGCGAACTGGCCCTATTTAACCGAAATTGCTGGACGGTATTCCCCTTGGCATTAGCTCCGTCCTTGACGATGGACGCCACTTTTATACTAGATTCCAGGCCAACGGTAAGTAGCTAATGTGCTAGAACCATCCATCTATCTATACATCAGTCCACCTCCCTAGCCGTTAGTTAGACATCAGGGCAAATGAACGGAATTGCTTATTGCTAGACGAATGGACAATTCACGCAATAGAAGTGACCATCCTCTGGACCTTCGAAACAGCAAAAGCGAGAGGAAAGGCACAAAATTTGCTCGCAGCTATCAAGTTTGATGCAGTTCACGCTCAAACAGCGATCAAGTCAGACTTGCGATTTTGTGTTTGCATTGTGAGACACGAGCCTTCCATGCACTGCAATGGACCGAACCGGTGTGATAAAATACCCTACGTTCGTATGCGGAGGAGATATCAAGCAAATTCAGAACCTGTATCTACTAGCACACAACACGCTGACCTTCGTTTCGCCATGTTTTAAGAGCGTATACAAAAGGACAGATTTGTCACTTACAACTGTACTCGTCAAAAATATCTCTCATTTGATTTGTCCTTCCACGCACCCATTTGCTGGAGATGATGACAAAAGTTGGCCTTGGCAATGCGACGCCCAAGAAAGAAAATTTATTTGGTTTTTTGGAAGAGTGGCAGCAGAGTTGGGCCACGGTGAAGTTAAAGGTAAATTACCCTCCACCACCAACGCACCCTGAATACTTCTTAGCCGTCAGATGCCAATTGGTATGCTCTCGAAATGCTGCTGATGAATTTACTGCCGAGCACTTGCCAAGAGTCGCCAGATTTTGCCCCGCTGTAATACCTTGTTAATTGCTTGGCTCAGCTGGGCAACCTCGACTGATGCAGCATTAATACAAANGAATACTTCTTAGCCGTCAGATGCCAATTGGTATGCTCTCGAAATGCTGCTGATGAATTTACTGCCGAGCACTTGCCAAGAGTCGCCAGATTTTGCCCCGCTG
>LWMK02000483.1:0-22959 GCA_001693075.2 Taenia saginata
GTCTGAATCCCTACAGAAATGCGCTCCCTCATTTTTAGCCGCCATGACAGCATGCAATGCAGTTGCAGTTGGCAGTGAATTGCCAATCACTTGNGCATGCAATGCAGTTGCAGTTGGCAGTGAATTGCCAATCACTTGACTGGAGCACACTCAGCTTTGTTGCCACGACGATGGCAATGTTTAATATTTACTGCTTTAACAGCCATACTGGTTAGTGATAGATTATTAAAAGTGGCACATCTGATGTTCTGGCTTGGAATAGCGAGTTGTCAACGTTGCCTCCGTTGTCTTGCAAAATTTGCGGTGATAGACGGTATTTGCTTAGCCTAGACGCTTAAGAGAGCATGAGCACTGTGCTATTTGTGAAGTCGCATCCATATATGATGGGAATTGCTCACTCGCTCCACTCCCAGATGAGCACAAACTATGCTGATGTAACTTCCTCCCATAAGTAGTGCCTATGGGTCGAGAGAGATTTAGCTCCCTTTCTCTCCGTATCTTACAATCCATCCATCCATCCATACATCCATCCAATTGCCGAGTTTCAAATGTGGGTTTGGAAGCTATGCCGCATATCTTGCAATGCGTTCGACAAAATTCAATATGGATAGCATTCCAAAGAGGAAAAACAGCCGTCAGCTTATCCGAACGAGCGGCTTTCAAGAACAATTGGCAGAAAAGAATAATGCTCCGCCTAGATATTCCTGACCTGCGAAACGAAGGTCATTGTGTAAACCAGACTTTGATAAAGAACAGGAAGAGGTATACTCCTCGGTAAAAGGGTGCTCTAATGCTTAGATAAACTACTTTAAAACAAGGAGTTGGACGAAGTGATTCGGCAACGGAGGCCAACGTCTTCAGTAGGGACAAACATTGTGCCCTTCAATGAAGCTGTTCACGAAGGTGAATTAGAGAATACTTAGGCTTGGATTCGCCACCTCGTTTAATTCCTTTTTATTTTTTTGCATATTGGTAGAGTTAACCTAGTTTTGGTCGGCTTTGTTGTTTTATAATTCACTCGCTTATTCATGCATGCGGTTAGGATCGAGAGCTTGATGAATGGATGGTGGGATGGATGACGGGTGTATGAGCAGGCAAATACATGCAGGCTTTCAGTTGCGATAGCGGATTTGCAGACGTTGTGCAGAATAGGTCGCTTTTATTGGCACGTGCATGTCACAGCGCATGATTAAGGGAGACCTAATAGTCTGCCCAGACAAGATCAACTTGTCATTGCAAATTCATGGCGCAACCATCGTGTAGGGAGGAGGCGACAAGAGCAGTCTAGTGACAGAAGTGCAGCCTTTAGCATTCTCTAATACCAACTAGGATTGTGGAATAATTCAGCGAAATCGCAACCATTATACAATCACCACGATTAACAAGTACGTTCTGCGTCACACATGAGTGACTCACACGATTTTTGAAGTTTGTGTCAACTGTCTGCAGTAGACCACGTATCAAACCACAAAGGAGACTGTGTTTAGGGTCGAGGTGATGCTGCCGTTTTTAGTTTTAGCGTGAAAGTTTAGTTTAGTAGAGGTGAAATTAGCTGTCTGCATGGAACACCTATGAAGGTGGGCCGTTGAGGTTGATTTAATAGTGGTTTTTCTTATCTGGCTTAATCCGCCAGACCTCATTAAAGCTTTCTCTAGTAGCAAATAGGCTGGTGCAAGCCACTTGATTTGCTTTATCTGGAAGCATAAGAGCCCTTATGGGTAGTACGATATTGGTGCTGCATGTCTGCGGGTTGAAAATGGATTTCATAGCCAGTCGGTAGTGTATTTGTGCTGCTAGTGCATTTATGCGAGATAGTTGTACTATGATATTATATATGCATGAATCTTACCTGTATTTTCATCACAAAAGTATTTGTATCAGGTGACAGCAACCTAAACATCGACAACTTCCATGCACAGTCGCAGGCATACCTGCAGGTGCCAAATCAATCTACGGACCCTAATATATAACCACACGCTACAAGTCTGTTGTGCATCCTCACGTCTAGCCACCACTTTGGGTGGTGCATTCCACATGAGACATTGGAATTGCGGATTGACGTCTGCAATCACATACGAATGCTTTCCTCTACAGCTCTCACGTGCTTGCATCAATAGACACTTCTAATTAGTAGTCGCAGCAGCAGCCAGATGGCGGTAGCGACGAAGACAAACCTTCTCTGAACCCTTTGGATAAGTCCACCGCGGTGTCAAGAAGGAAGAGACGCTGTGGGGTTGCGGATTGCAATCCGTTTTGCCAAAGCAAATGCATCACAAATGTCACTTTGTAAGCACTTTCACCACCGTGTTTGAAAACCCTACTTCACATCAATGAGGGACTTTGGGAAAACGTCAACTAATTTTAAATCTTTCTAGTTAAAGTGGAAAATGAATTAGCATGCAGATCCTTCCCTACTCGGATTTTGATGTGAGCCTCTCACCCATTTGCAAGTCCTACAGTCAAGAGATATTCACATTCGAGGTACTTTACGTACAAAGAAGAAAACCATTCAATTTGCCTAGCATTCGGCTAGGGCAACACACACTCTCTACTCAGGGGTTACAATACTGTGGCGTTCAGCATTGCCACTCATTGTTGTTCAGAGTGGAGATGAGTTTGTATTTGTCCTAACATACAAATTACCCACTGTTCATGCTTACTCGTCAAATCCGCTGGCTCTCAACTGTTGAGGAATGATAACAATTAGAATACATCACCATGGGTTTGGTGGGAACTTGAAAGGAGTATTCAAGGAGATAAAGAAGGATATGAAATCGTGGAGGTGATGTTGTAGGGGGTGAAATCGCAGCTTTGCAGTTGACCCTATCCGGAGATCTTTAATCCCTGACTTAGGCATTCTTGGCAAATATTTTATGGAAGACGAAAGGAGAGGTTTGTAGTGGACTGGCCTCCAGACCGTGCCAGTGGTCCTAATTCCTCTGTGTTTCACACTTGTACCACCACTTCTCTTGCCTATAAGGAAGTCTTGGAACTCTACACTGGTAGCAGAGGAAGGCGGACGCGACTTTGAGGGGTTTTAATCCTGATGCAAACCACTCGTAACAAGCTGTAGCAATGCGAATGAAGTGTATTTGTCACGGATGGAAATCTCTGAGATCCCGCAACACGTGGGCTGATTATGATGTCCACCTTCTTCATCCACCCATCTTGTGTTCTGCAAGAAAGTCAGTAACAACGGAATCGACTCCAGCCGCAAGTCACCTCATCAATTTTCGCTTCGGTGATTTCCTCCTCACGCCAGCTTAGGGAGGTTGGTGTTCCTACGTCCCTCTATGAACACGCTGATAATCAACAGAACGTCTCATTTTAAATCCACTCCCCAAACCGAGCATGCCTCCTACTGGGCCCACCTTTCCATAGGAATCAGTGATGTTGTGATCAAGCATAGCCCAAGAGCCATGCCGCAGTACCTCAATCCCTTCTACACATCGACAGTGCCTCTTCTTCTTCTTCTCCTCCTCCTTCTCCAGTTTCCTCCATTTCTCGGTCTTCAGGAAGGTCTCAAAGCGCTGCATTGTTGGTTAGCGATAATATTCCCCCAAATTACATAGGAAAGGACCCCGATTCAACCACCAGTTACTAGCGATAGAAGAATAACAAACTCCACCGCGCCTTCCCTAATGGGGTTACAGATGGATGGCGCATGCTCCAACTCACCACAAATCACTCGGTGCTACACCACGGAAATGACTCAAGTGAGTGTAAGTGAGGATTGCTGGACCACTATTTTACCATGAAAGCTAGCCTCTACAGCGTGATGTGGGATTGGTGAGGAAAAGCCTGCGAAACACCTCCTAAATGGCTTGGAGATCGCAAAACAACAACCGAAAGCTAAGCCCATGTTGGAGTCCAGTTTTATAAAAAATGCTTAAGTATTCAAAGCGATATCCTCAACCAGAGGAAGAGTTCTCATTCTGAGGCAGTGTCGTACCAACTCGACTCTCGTTACAAGGCAGCATAATGTCGCCTCGGAGACTGACTCACCTGGACACTTTCGTGCGATGCAATAAAGAGCGCAATTGCATTGAGCCTGCCAAAATTTGTCTTTGTCTCAGTTCGACTTCTAGTAGAATTGATGGTGGCAGTCAAATTACGCAGACCAATTAGAACGGCCTTTGCAATAAATCATCAAGCCGTCGCAACAAAAGTAGTAGCTGTATTCTCCCACCCAGCTGCCCAGAAGAAGGGAATAAAATAGATGGCGCTCAGTGACAGGCCCTCTATTTCTCCCTCCTTCCCTCTCTCATACATTCACAAATTGTTGTTTCCAATCGTACATCCACTTCTCCCACTGCTCCCTTCTACTCAATTAAGGATGATATTTCAACTCACAATTGTCGCATTTCGGCTCATCGTCCCACATATGTGACAAGCACGCATATTTCTTACCAATTCACCAGTTACCCTCTACAACACTGCCACTGCCACTCTTCTTTTGTCCTACATGTACACTCACATGCATCACAGCCAATTCGTCTCCATTCCATCCAACACCCCTCCTAGTGTATCCTCGCCACCACCAAGGAGACACCGATTAATTGAGTCAATGAGTGAGAGGGTGAGTGGGACTTGAAGCGTTCGCCTCGGTTGTGGTAACAGCATTTGCCACACCTCAATAGGTGCGTCGCCTATAATCCCTCACTACGAACATAGCACCGCCATCCTGCCGACTAAGTGACAAGGCGATCTACGTAACGAGAGAAATGTATTTTAACGCAAAGTAACATGCGGGCTGCCAAAGAAGCAGAGGAGTCTGCCACAAGACAGTTGATAGGAATGTTCATTCAGAAGGGGAAGTGGTAAGGGAAGAGTGGTGAAGTGGATGGACGGGGGTAAAAGGGGCGGAGGTGAACTCACCAGTCACGCCTGATGTGAAGTTGATAAGATTGCAACGGATGCTCGAAGTCATCGTGAGGCGTGAAGTGAGGGGATTGAGCAAGGATGGAAGGGGAGTAATGGAGTGTGTCAGATTGGAGAAGGAAGTGAAAAACGGGGAGACGAGAGCCGCGGTGAAGGACGGTGGTAGCGATGTCAGGGCAGTGTTGTCGATTCCGGTGGATAGCTGCGATGACGAATTATAGGCACCTTAACCTCTCATCCAAGCGCTAAATGTAAAAAGGAGAGAAAATAATGGAGAAGTGATGGA
Source organism: Taenia saginata (assembly GCA_001693075.2). NCBI lineage: Eukaryota > Metazoa > Platyhelminthes > Cestoda > Cyclophyllidea > Taeniidae > Taenia > Taenia saginata. The sequence goes on from LWMK02000483.1 coordinate 5,168, forward strand.
GGGACGGACAAATGTGCAGCCGGACGGAGGTGCTTCCCTCGTCGTGAAGTGGGCAAAGTACTAGCACTTGGTAAAAGCACGGGACATCACCACCTATCTCCTCATCTTCCTCATCCTCCTCCTCGTCATCCTCATCCTCCGCCAACCACTGTATGCGCAAACAGGTGCATCAACAACTTCAACCGTAACTAAAGTCTCCCTCATACCTTCGCCTCAGTGGAGACGCTGCCTCAACCAGAAGAACAATCTTACCAACTTGGCTTGCAACGGGGTGGTGGGTGTGGCGAACGTTGCCGTCTCCATCAAAATCTGATGGAGCCGCTGGATCGGTGCTGGTGACTTGGTTGAGGTCGGCGCCGCGCATGTCTGCCAAGCAAGTTGGTGAGGGGTCATCACCACATGCCACGCATCTTCGTTGCTTGGCCGTCAACGTGGGCACCGCTGATTGCTTGGCGCGACTTCGCATTCTTCGCCGCCTTCTCCATTCTCCCCTTCTCCTCCTCCCGCTTCTGCTCCCATGCCTCTTCTTCGAACAGTCCTTTGCCTCTGCTTCCTCTTCTCCACGATAACTTCCCTCGCGTCATTCACATGTCATTCTCCTCCTTCTCTCCATTCGCACTCGTCCGGAAGTGTAGTTACTGCATAGCTAGTGCCTGCACTAGTGCCTTCTTTCACTTCCATCGAGCGCAGTAGACGAGTTTTAGGCAATGCGAGGAAAGTGATTATCTGTTGCAATCTCATGAACTTTACATCAGATGCTCCTCTCCACTCCTCCTCCTCATCCTCCTTCTCCTCCGTCTCCTCTGCCTCTTCCTCTTCTCCTCCACATGACCACCCCACCGAACTGCCTTGTGGCAGACTGCTCTCTTTCCTTGGCGACCTGCAAGTAAAAGGCGTTAGTAGAGGTGTGTGTGGAGGCAAGCACCTACCTCTCCGCAACACTACGCCCACAATGTCGACTACTGTCCAGGCGGCAAGGAAAGGATGCCAACGAAAGCCGAAGAAGCGTGCATAAAGGACAAGCAGAAGGTAGGCCAGCAAGAAGGGAGCAGTGAATGGCGTTAAGCAAACAGCCATGCTCATGATACTGAGCTTGAGAAAGTGACCTAAGCAATTGATTGCATCGATTGCCTCACCATTCAAAATGTCAGCTGCCCAATCGCTGTCGCGTTGCACCTGCGAGTCGAAGCAAATGCTTTTGCTTTTGCCAAGGCGGGCGCTTCAAGTCTCACTCGTTCACTCACTCACTCACTGGCTCGCTCACATAATCGGTGTCTCCTTGGTGGTGACGAGGAGGCATCAAAAAGAATGTTGGATGGAACAGAGACGAATGGCTTTTATGTGTGTGAGTGTACGTGTAGGACAAAAGAAGAGTGGCAGTGGTAGCGTTGTAGAGGGTAACTGGTAAATTGGTAATAAATGTATGTGCATGTTACACATGTGGGACGGAGAGATGAACTGCGACAATTGTGAGGTAAAACAGCATCCTAACTTGAGTAGAAGAGATGAGTGGGGGAAGCGGATAAGAGAGTGGATGAGGGGGAAGGGAGGAAGAGAGAGGGCTTGCCAATGAGATCCATTTACCTTACTCCCTTGTTTAAGGCAGCTGTGTGAGAGAATACAGCTACTGCTTTTCTTGCAAAGGCCTGACGATTTATTGCAAAGACCAACCCAATTGATCCACATAAGCTGACTGCCACCAGCCATTCTAATAGAAGTCGAACTGAGACGAAGTAGGACAACTTTGGGCACGCTCAATGCAGTTGCGCTCTTCACTTGCCTCCCACGAAGGTGTCCAGGTGAGCCACTCCCCGTAGCGGCATTATGCTGCCTTGCATAGAGAGTCTAGTTAGCACTACAATGCTTCAGGTTTAAAACTCTTCCTCTGCTTAAGAATATCGCTTTGAACACGCAACCATTTCCCATGTGATCAGACTCTAACATAGGTATAAATTTCAATTGTTGTTTTACGGTCTCCGGTTATTTTATGAAGTGATTTGCAGGCTTATCCCCACCTATCCCACATCACGCTGCCGAGGCTTGCTTTCATGGTGGAGTAGTGGTCCAGCAATCCCCGCCTACACGCACTTGAGTCATTTTCGTGTCGTAGAACGGAGTGAATTGAGGTGAGTTGTATCATGCCTTATCCATCCCTTTTGATCGGTACACTTCACTGGAAAGATAAGCACTTGCATTTCTACCACCAGTCGCCTCTACATCTAATAGAAGATCATTGTAATGCTTTGTTTCGTTGTTCTGACTGCCTAAATCACTTAGAGACTGCGTTGGCCACGTTGCCTAGCCAAGTGGGCTGGCCTCAGGGGCTTTGCCAGTAGCTCCGATCCCTCTCTCTTTGCTGATTATGCATAATCTGCCTTAGTATTATACCTTCTCTTGCCTTCAAGGACGACTCGGAACGCTACATTGGTGGCAGTGGAAAGTGGAAAGTGGACTCAAGCTTAACGGACTTTAATTTCTATCTATATTGCTGGTGGAAAACTGTGGCGGTGCGAAGAAGTGCATGCACTACGGATGAAAAAATCTCTGATATCCCATAAGGGAAGGGATGACGATGTTGTCCACCACCGGCGTCTCTGAATTTTCGGGGACTGAAAGATGGCGATTAACAACTGAAGGGACACTAGACATGAACCACCTGGAAACGCTTCGGTGCGGACATTTCCCCAATGTATCTGCTTAAAAAGACAGGTGATCTAACATCTCCCTTTGGACACGCTAATGCTCAGCAGAACTTCTTACTCCAAATTTAGTTTCAAAGCCATTGAAAACTCCAAGCTCATTCGAACTGCCAAGAGGGGCCACGCATCTTCTCAGTTGCCCTCGATTATCCAAGGATTCTAAGGATGCAGTGAATTCGATCCTTATATTAATTCTCCTTTCCTCGTGGGTAAAGCGCAAATCTACTCGTTCTCAAGACCCTTCAAGTATTCTCCAAGGCGTTTTCTTATTCGCTGTCTAATAGCCTTGAAGACAGCGATCATCTCTTGCAATTGCTCTGCAAACTTCTTACTCAGGGGGTCCTCTCTGAAAACGCGACGCAGCACTCTTAATATCTCCACCATTTTCCTGTTCTGATCCTCCTGCCCCTACAAGAGAAGAAACAGCATTTACCAACTAAACCACATAAAGCATGCACCTGAACCCAAGGCAGCGGTGTAGCTATCAACAAAAAGCGCAGGATATTGGGCTCACACGTACCTTAACACTAATGGAAAATAAGAAACAATTGGAGAGCTATACGGGGTCAATTTAGCTTCCAGTTGGTTTATGCAAAGGGAGAGGAGAATACTTACTCGGCAGGGGCAGCAACAACGGTAATGAAACGGATGGCAAGAGCAAGAAGGATGGATGCCTTCAGCTTTGTTCTTACTTCGGTTAGAGCGGCTGGCTAGTGAAGGGCTCGCCACCGTCTTACGTACGCGTTGCGTTTAGCTTCCGGTCGCGGTTGTTGATGCTTACGCGTTCAGAGTCGCTGTTCAACGCATACACCATGGATCCTCGCTTCTGTTCTAATCCTATCGCTCTTAAATACTTTTATAAGCGCAAGAATTGTTAGTTGGAGTGAACTGTTTCCAACCAGCAGGTGAAAGGCGGATAGCCGTTTGATGCTGATAAATTATGCGGCGACTGTTGAATGATGGCTATGTCTAAGATAGTACAGATATACCCACTATGCAGGCTTCTTCGCCCCTTTGAAGCCGAATTTGACTTGCGGAAATTGGACTAACAGAGGTGCAAGGAGGTGAAAATATTTTGGGCAATGGAAATGGCTGTCATGGTGGCTAAAATTGAGGGAGCGCATTTCTGTAGGGATTCAGACCGAGGTAACTCAATGAGACCCTAGTGAGTCCAGGATAGTGTCTTGCTACAGATTCCGAATGCGAAAAGTGTGGATCTAAATGCTTTTAACATATGGTGGTGCTAGCATTCTTAGCCATGATGAAACCGTGCCACAAATAATGGTCCCACTGGTTCAACCCGATGACATGTTCAGGCACATAGCACACACAATGGGCAACTCTCCTTCTCTGTGCCACCTTCGACAATCATCCATGCTACCTCAATGCAGGCCATCAAATTGGTCAATAAAGCAGATGGGAAAGGAGACGCAAGTTCAACACCATAAAAGCCCAAACTTGTTTTATCAAAGGCATTGCACCCATTTCAATGCCCTACAGTTTACATTGCCGTGTTCTGACTTCAGATATTCTTCATATCTTTAGGGAGGCAGTGAACGAAGTTTGTTTCACCGAGCTACATATTTATTTGATGTTGACCCTTTCAGGTGAACCATTCCAAAATGTGGGTCCATGGTGAAGCTATATTTTCATTAATGAGAAAGAAACCATGGTGTTTTGTGCGATCCGGGCCACATGACCTCAAGTAGTTAGTCATGATACTTATTTGTTAGATTGTAAGGATGCATTTGTGTGTACACCTCAAAGTGAGGTCCATCACAATCACTTATCTACTTGGCGGGTAACCCGTAAGAGCAACCAAGTAAATTACGTTCCACAGCCTTTGCAGCTTGCCTGCACTTACCCTTCATTAATCAGTTATTCACTTCTCACACATGCACACGTTGTCTCTCCTTTCTTGTCGCGAAGTGAAGTACAACTGCTCGACAAACCCTGACACTCTGGATGAAATACTTATTTGGATAGGTATACCAATGCCTTGTGTGCATCAGAAGATCACTTAATCTGTGAACAGAAGATTAACATGGTTGGTTTCACAGATTTGCACATTGGTTAAACATTGTAGGCAGCCTAGTTCTTTCTGACGTCCATAGAAGGTAATGCTGCTAAAGCAAGTAGCAAGGTAGAATGGTGTAGCCTTTGTGCTCACTTGACTAAATTGAAAAAGTAAACAAACTACCAAAGCGGTGTGCAGAATGGGCTGCTTTTAGTAACACATCGATATCAGAGCGCAGGCTTCAGGGAGGCCTAATAGTCTTCCCGGACAAGATCAACTTGTCACCGCAAATTCATGGCGCAACCATCACGTAGGGAGGAGGAGAAAAGAACAGCCAATTAACAGGAGCCTAGCCTTATTTCCTCTCTGATACCAAGTAGGATTATGAAATAATTCAGCAAAATCACCACCATCATACATCACCACGATTGACAAGCACGTTCAGCGCCACACATACGTGACGCACATGCTTTTTGCAGTTTATGTCTACTGCTTGCAGCAAACTACACTTCAAGCTGCAAGTGAGACTATGTTAAGGGTCAAGATAATGCTGCTAATTGTAGGACACGATTCGCTAAACATATATGTCACACATGTGTGACGCTGACATGTGCGTTGGTCGAGGGGACTGAATATTGTGTGCACTAGCACTGCAACATTTCACCGTCTAACCTTGCCTCAAGTGATTTACCAGAGCAGTTAATACCTCCTGCTTTCCTGCGTGGATCAGGCGTGCACCATGAGCATGATGGGTTAGGTTAGCAGCGACCTAGGTAACTGCAATTCTCCCCTAATATCCATCCTGTTAATCAGTCTGCCCACAGCAGTCGATTGTTCATTCCTTTCCTCCCAGCCTCTTCTATCACCTGGATGACCTCAAGAGGCAACTATGACTGCGACCAGAGCAAGTGTTGACGCACCCGTGGCAATAACATCCAACACCCATCAATGCACTCGCGTGCATCTCGTTTTCAATCACTTAAACAACATTACTCTGTGATTCCGTCGCGGTTAATGAAGCTGGTGTTGGTCATTCTGTCAGAGAAGGAGGTGGGAGTGTTGAAGTGCTGGAAGATGATTGGCTGTAGCGACCAAGGTCACTCTGCCAAACACTCAGTTCTCATTCTCTGACGTCGGGTTTGTGATCACATTCATTACCAGATTTCTAAGCTGATAAATGCGGTAGAGTTTGAGGTCCGATTCGTTAATTAGCGTTTTGGGCAGCAAGGACTGCATTCAAGTCAATGCCTATCTCATCATAGAGCTTTGTGGATGAGGGTCTCACAGCTTGATTAAATCCCACTCACCATTGCGATCCGTCAATTCTGCCCACCAAGACACCACCTGGCCACTAGATTCGCTTCTTTCGCAAGTCTTGCCACTGGACGCCTTGACACGCAACCGGTCCTGTCATCACCACCTCCAACTGTGCATGTCGTAGTATTTCTGTTGTCCACTGTAAGACGTTAGTGTCTCATGGTAATATTAGGCGTCCTTCATATCCCTTCTTCTAGATGCAGTACGCACTCCGAGCATCGCCAGTTGTCACTTCCTTGCTCGGTAGCATGATATCGGAGGGAACTCTCATTTCACGGACTATGAGCGTCTTGAACGAGGAAACACCATATATGCGTGAGCCGTAGTCCTATACGCGGATGGGCGCTTCTTAGGTTTAAATCACAATCCTCAGGCTGTGCCTCCTTAGTAAAAGCTTTCATCAGTTTCATCAGGGTGCGATTCATTCTTTCTACTTGTCCATTGCCCTACGAGTGCCCATGCTTCATACGCGTCCCTGTGATTCCAAAGGTATTGCATAGTTCAGTAAAGATTGGGGTTTCGAAATTGGGACCTCACTTGCTATGGACTGATTCAGGCAATCCATGTTAACAGATGCGACGATTGAAGAAGGTAGATGCGAGTGTTTCGGTGTTTTGCGACTTCAGTGGTTCTGCTTCGGTTACTTTCGTGAAGTAGTCAATCATAACCAGAATATAGCGGTTTTCCTTCTTGGTAAGTGGCGGAGGGCCCATGATGTCTACACCCACTGTTTCGCCAGGGACCCCGTAGACATGAGTTGCAGGGGCGTGATTGCTGTGGGGTGAGGCTTCCTGGAACTGCTGCAATTGATGCAGGTTCGGCAGAAGTCTAGCAAGTCCAGGGTAGGAGAGGACTACCAGTTACGTTTGATTGCCCACATGCCCTGATTCCTCGTGCAACTCTTGAAGGAACGTGTGTATCAGAGAACCTTGAATAACTAGGCGCTTGGGTCACGTAGCGTATCCTTAATACCATAGAACCTTATCCTCCAGGGAGGGTGTGGACTACTGTCACCACATCCATCTGGCTGCTTTGCTGGCCGAGTTCATCTCTTCTGCAGTGGGTTTATACGAGGATGCCAGAAACCTTTCCTACACCAGAGCCGTGTCAAGATCAGTACTTTGCGTGCTTCTCTATTGGTGTCCAGTAGGTCCGCTATTCCTTTCTTCTGCAAGAGGTCTGTTGGACAATGATGCCGCGTTACTATGCCTCTTTTCCTTTCTGTGCTGCATTGTAAAGTCATGTTGCCTCAGTTCCTCGCACCATCGTGCAACCGAATGGTCTACCTCCTTCAGTGTTTTTAATCAGGTCGGCGCTTGATGGCCAGTTCGCACTATGAACTGTCTGACAATTAAGTAGAGTTTTAAGTGTCGAACCATTGTATAGATAGAGAACTGTTAACACCTTTTGCACTTTCCTGTCTCATATTTTTGTTGAGTCTGATACTGGCGTATGCGATGACGTGTTCTCTGTCTTTTTAGTCCTATTGGGAAAGTACATTAACCAAGACTACGCCCCTGGCGTCTGTGTCTGGTACATATGGGGGTGCGTTTATTAAGGCCAGAATCGGAGCGAAGCAAAGCATTCGCCTTAGTTCCTTAAAGACCTCATCATGTTGGGTCTCCCACTTGAAATTCGTAGATGCTGAAATGAAGGACTTTTTTGCTGCAAAACTGTGGCATCGAAAAATTTGTTCTTGTTATTGGTTTTGGTTTGCTACCTGCAATTGGGTGCCTGAAATATCGGTTCGTTCCACTTTTATGCTGGCATTTTAGAGTAAAGGTAGAAGCTTCATATTGCGACTGCTAGGACGGTTTGCTTCCAAATATGCCGCCTACACACGTTATCCCATTGGCATTAATTAATGGGTTGTCAGCGAATGCTCTAACTGTCGATGGGCTTGCTTCATGCGCCTAATTGCTAGGCTACATGCAAATGCTACATAATGTGACTGTTGGGGCGTCCTGTTTTCTGATCGTTGGGTGCAGCCACATTCATTTGTTGTTGTGCGATACTTTAGGTGATAAAGTAGGGTTGTTGTGGCAACTTGTCAATTGGTTTGCCTTTTGACGACGACGATGGACTTTGATTAATGAGAAGTTGTTTTAGTAGAGCAGAGTATTAACTGAACCAAGTGCATGGCTAACTTGTCCGTACGTTGGCTGGACTAAGCATTTAAGGCGAAGGAGAACGATGAGGAGAAGGAGGAGCTTGAGTTCCTGTCAAGTGGTTCTGTTTTGTGAGGAGGAGCGGAGGCGTTATGAGGCGGCAGTGAGTGCAAATCGCGCCTTCGCTACGGCTNCCACCTACCCACGTAATCATTTGGTGCTCTCCTATCCAATTGGCATAGGTTAATGGGTTGTCAGTGAATGCTCTAACTGTCGATGGGCTTGCTTCATGCGCCTAATTGCTAGGCTACGCGCAAATGCTACATAATGTGACTGTTGGGGCGTCCTGTTTTCTGATCGTTGGGTGCAGCCACATTCATTTGTTGTTGTGCGATACTTTAGGTGATAAAGTAGGGTTGTTGTGGCAACTTGTCAATTGGTTTGCCTTTTGACGACGACGATGGACTTTGATTAATGAGAAGTTGTTTTAGTAGAGCAGAGTATTAACTGAACCAAGTGCATGGCTAACTTGTCCGTACGTTGGCTGGACTAAGCATTTAAGGCGAAGGAGAACGATGAGGAGAAGGAGGAGCTTGAGTTCCTGTCAAGTGGTTCTGTTTTGTGAGGAGGAGCGGAGGCGTTATGAGGCGGCAGTGAGTGCAAATCGCGCCTTCGCTACGGCTCGGTATATTTCTCTGGAGAGGTTGGATCGCAATGAGTGAGTTGTTGGTGTCTTTAGGGTGCAGGGGTGAATTTGATGTGGGTTCTGGTTTAGGTGGAAATATGCTTTGCGCTTTGATGCATGGGTCCTTTCGCATTTTTGTGTGGCGATTTTATGCTAGTTTCGGTGTATTAGTTGTTGTTGTTGTTGTCGTTGTTGCTGTAGTTAGGTGCTCAAAATGTTGGTTGTGTTGCTTTCAACGCCTACATGGTAGTGAAAAGGCAAATGCCTGCCAATGTGACTGTCAGGAGGTTTCGACTTCCCACCGCGAGGCATACTCGCGTTCATGTTGCACTGCATAATGCTTGAGGCGAGAAGTGGGGGTTGTGTTGTCAATTCGTCAGTTGGTTTGCTTGTCATTTTGAGGGTGGATTTGGATTGTGAAGACCTGAAATTTGTTGGTAAGTGTTTTGCTTTTACTAAGTACTTGTTGTCTATTGGCTATTTTCCTGCTAATATACATCCGTTATATTTTTATGCCCCTTTATTATTATTAGCATTATTGTTCACTTTATTTTCCGCATGTGTTTGCATTGCTAGAATAAAGGTGGAAGAGGTGGGTATGGTTGGTGTGAGGACTTCTTCTACTTCTTCTCCTCCTTTCTGTTCCCAATCCCCCTAATCGTGCATCTTCTTCTTCTTCGTCTTTTTGTCTCATCTACGCCTCGTTTAATTGCCAAGGAGAGAGGCATTGTGTGGCGGCAATGAGTGCGGCTCTCGCCTTCGCTATCACTTCACGCCTCCCTCGGTTAAGACTGGCTTGCTGTAAACCAGTTTTCGTCGTTGTTGTTGTCTTTTCTGCGCAGCCATACACGCTATGTGGGTTCTGGTTTAGGGTGGTGGCGATGGCAGTACTCATGGACTTGGGGAGGACGGTTGTTGTTTGTGCTGATGTGATCATTGCGTGCGGGAGGTGTTGTGTAGGGCCTCGATGAGATGGCCTGGTTGTGGGGAGGGGTTCATTTTTGAAGGCGTTAGTGCGTGAAGGCGTGGGTTAGTGTGGTCTGGGTGAGGTGAAGACAGAATGGGGGAAGGTGTGTGGAGTGGGAAGTGATCGCGTTACCATGTGGAATGTAGGTGGGGGTGGACCTGTGTGTTTGTTTGTCGAGGCGTTCTTTTCTATTCTTTTCTCAGTGGTTGTGCTTGGGTGCCTCAGTCTTGCGACGGCGCGTTGGACANTGCTGGACATTCGTGCCATATGGGCTTCTTGGCTTTTATGCTGTTCTCTTTTCAGATGCGAGGGAACCGCAATGCCGCTGGTGGTGACGAGGTGACATATTTTGTAAATATGTGTGTGTTTGTGTGTGTTCGTGTGGAGTGGTAGACAGTGCGAGATTGATGATTTAGCCCCCTGCCCCGCGGAGGCGTCTGCGTCTAGGTAATGCAATGTGTTTGGATGTGGGGTAAGAGGGATGGCATAGCGGCAGGTGTGACTTCTTACCTTCTTGTTGTTGTTGTTGGACGCAGGCGTTTACACCTACTTGCTGAAGTAGTGAACGCAAAGGCTTCACAATTTGACTGTTAAGACGTTCTGTTCCCAACTGCAAGAGGTGCTCACGTGCTCTTTTCAATGTACAATACTTCAAGTGATGAGATGGGACTGTTCAGGATGCTTTCTAAGTAATTGGCATTGCAATGACGTTGGAATGCGATTATCGAGACGTAGTTTCGTTAAGAGGACTCGTAACCTTACTCTGTGCTTGGCATTTATGTACTATTTTCCCACTAATAGGAGCCCATCACATGCATGTGTATGCATCCATTTGTCCACCCTCCTCTTTGTCTGCCCACATTTGTTGGGCCAAACGTTAACTAAGTAGCTAGAAATGCTGTCAGGTCTGCTTGTTTTGCATTCGCACTGCCTGTTGGCGTTGATGGATTGGGAGCAGCATTGTGCAATTTATTGTGTACTAGCGATGTTGTTTGAATGCGCTTTGTAGGTCAGAGGCGTGTGAACAATTTCCATCTGGTCGCGGACTCACGCTGTACCTCGGAGGAGTGAGGGACACTCTCGCCACAAATGTGCACTTACCACGCATTCACTAGTGAGTCACATTGAAGATGTGCAGTAACACTGCGCCTTCTACTAGCAGGGCGGATGGAAGGGAGGAGGAGAAGGAGGAAGAGGAGGGAGAGGATGATTAAGAGGAGAAGGAAGATTCCTCTGCACAGGAGTGGGCCAAGTTCTCACTTGTTTGGTGCCAACTCCGGTGACCACCATCCCGTCTGACGAGACTGTATGACCCGAAACATTGACCGAACGTTGGAGGAAGTGGTATTTCTTTCGATGCAAGGTCAATCCTGCATCTCAGGGACGAAACTGCACCAGTTTAAGGGTGGCATTGTACTGCTGCATGTCTTGACGAGACATCCTGAATGTGGCTTAGTGGGAGAGGCGTGCTGAGTGTCTATCTGTGGCGAGAGTGTCTGCCAAACAATCCTGCTTCTAGGCCGCTGCTGCCACCACTAGAGGCAACATAGCAATGGGCAGTGCATTTCCCAAAGTGGAGCAAAGGAGGAATCGAATACCGTCTTAGTTGCACACCTGAGGGTTCCTTCTCAAGCGCCGACTACATTTTAGTGGTAGGGGGTGGAGGCTTATCGAGTTGGCCGCAGAGAATGGGCTTTGGGTATACTTCAGACTGTTTGTTTTACGCCTTGTTTTGGGTGCAAGATCACCTAGAGCCCTGCCTTTGCAGTTGAGCTGGACGACGTGACCTGCCGACTATTACGGTGGCTTCTTAGCCCTTCTTAATGTCACGAGTACCATTTCAGCCCTAGTGCGTGAGATTGATGTATCTTCTGCCCCATTACTGCTACTGTAACTGCTTTCTTTCGTCTAAGTTGGTGGCGGGCAAAGGTTGGGTGAGGGCGCTACAGTATGCATGCATGGAATAGGGAAGGAGATGATGTTGCAATGTGGTACAGTGTGTCTTTACGGAAAGGGAAGTGATTCTTTTATTTGGTTGTTCGTCACAGTGAATAGATGTTGGCGACACAGGCGACGAGTGCGTGAAATGTGAATGTTGTCATGCAGGGCCGCGATGGGAGAGCTCGCGTAGGCACTATGAAGAGGGAAGGATAAGTGGCGGTGGTACATGCAAGCGATGGAGCGGTGCACCGATCTTCCAGTGAGTGGGTGCTTTGCAATTGTTGGCTTTGCGGCCTATTGGACGCTCGTGCGTCGGCTTCCTCAGTTCTTGCCTTTCCCCTATTTAGACACAACAATTTTGTGGTAATGGAGTAGCACGTGATAAGCATGGAGCCTGAGCAAGGGACTGAGGTCTAGAGACCCAAGTTGCAGGCGTCACACAGCAGCACATCCAAGTAGGCAAACTGAGTGGCCACCTCACCTTCCGTGACTTGGTTATCATTCAGGGTGAGAATGAACTGAAGCAGTTTAGCGACACATTCGCAAAGGTGTGCAGTGAGTGCGGCATTGCATTGGCCTCCCTCCTTGAACGAGTGGGGTGGTGAGACAGTCGCCATCACTGGTAATATGATGATGATGAGGTGGGGATGAAGCACGTGCTGAAGGGGACTGGCGTCGCTGCTGCATGGTGGCTGTGTGGTTGATTGGAGCCAGGTTAAGCTCAAAGCAGTGACTTGGTCACAAGCGGTGATGGATGGCACTCCTCGAGTAGCCTCGCTTGCTGTGGATTTCGCTGACCTATCAAGTGCTTGACGGCTCTGTGATTGGCTAGTGAGCAAGCCAGGCCATTGAGGTGCGCGGTCTGTGTAAAGACAAATTGAGTGGGTTATGAAACATTCAGAGGCTTCAGCCAGTCAAGGACCTTATGTCCCCCAGGTAGCGAGCTTGCAAACCATCTGACTCTCATCCTAGTCACCTCGTCTATCACTGCATTCGATCGTAGGCATCCAGCGTTCTGCGGAGAGGGTCAAATGTTGCCTAGCGGAACCTTTTTTCAATTTATTGGTTGGAGGCTTCTATTTAGGCCCTTCAATTGTTCTTCCGTCTTGCGAAGGTTTTTTCCGTTTCTTTAAAAAACTCGACAGACAAAGACTTTGACTGGTGTCGCTTTTAAGTACGTACTGGTTGTCTGACACCTCTTGGTCGTTTAGTGAGATCAGTTGTTTGGTTTTTCAAGTCTTTTTGCGCGTCTCAATTGTTACTCAAAAAGGACTTTGGTTTTGTTTTAGCACATCGCCTTGACAGCGGTAGACGCTGTGGCGGGCTTCGGTGGTAGGGTAGTGGGGTATATCCCTAGCACAGAGGCATGCCTCTGGGGAGGCAGGCCATGAACAACCTGCAGTTCCACAACATTGCCTATATGCTTCCATTGGCTAACTACATCTTGTCGTTTTTAACTTGCCTGCTTAGATGGGATAGACGTGTCTCCTTATCGCCTGTGGACTTTGGTCATTGGCGTTTGCATTAGCCGATGGCAATTGAGTGTAGATGGTTTCAAGGTTAGTGGCGAAGGAATAATTTTGCTGTAGTTGAAGTCACTTCTTCCTCTCTTTAGTACATCATCCGTGGTTTGGTTTGGTTGTTTGCGTGTGTTAGTGTGCTCCGTCGGCTGACTGACTGACTGTCACTCGTGGATGATGTTTGAGTGGGTGCCTCCATCTGCTGCTCGTGCCATCGACTGAGGCAGTCCAATTGTTCTTGGAACGGAGCGTGCCACTGCTTGATGTTATGGTTCATCGCTGGAAGGGTAGTGGCTGATCTGCATTCGCCTCTCACTCGCCTCGTTGCTGCTGTTGATGTCCGAGGTGTTTTTTTGTAATCAGCGGGAGAGTGGTCCTCTCGATTATGCAGTTCTTGGGTACGGCTGTCAGTTCTACTGTGCTCCGTCCACTGCCACTGCGGACTGTTTGGGTGCCTTCGCCAACCCTCTCCGGCGACTGAGGGGCCATGTCATTTGTTGTTGTGGTCGTTGCTTTTAAAAGGGAGCAACTAACTCACGTTTGCCCATCGCTTTCCCTGATGTTGGCGAAACCTCTTTTCCCCCCCCCCCACTGTCCCTCCTTCTCTTTCTTTTCCCATGTACCTCGTGCCTATTGACCTATCTAGCTACCCGCCTGTGCACCGACAAACCGACCGACTGATGGACCGGCCCACCCGTTATTCTCTTAATCCATCTGTCCAACTCAGTACTACCTCTCTCTATCCACTTTCTTCCCTTATTCCGCCTTAGTGGGTGTACAAGACGTAGCCTCGGAATGTGTACGCCATCCACCAGCCTACTGCCTTCACGGGCTATTCAAAACTGGTGTGTTCTCGCGAGTTGGAAGTGCTTATCTTCTAGGGGTCCCAAAAATGACGCCTATTTTGCCCTCTTTCTCTCTCTCTCCCTCTGTCACCGTCTCCATTTGCCTTTGTAGCGGGTGTTTCTTGTGTCCGTCGCTGCTGCTGTTACTGCTAGCAGCGCCTCAGCTGCCATAGGCTTTGTCATTTATAATGAGGTGAATAGGAATCGCTTTTTCTCCAATTTGAGGTCCCTTCTCACCACAAAGCCTGGCATCCATATCGAATGACTTTGACTGCTGTCATCACTGAGTCGGTGAGTGGGTGTGGTAGTCTTGCCCCTAGATTAAAGACAGCCCCAAATTAAGTATAGTAGGCCCAAGTGATCGGCGCATTTTGGTCGTCAGCTGCCCTTTCTCCCCTATTTCTTGCTTTGGCGTTAAAGTTCACCGCCCATTAGGTCTAGACATCGCGAAGAATCCTACTGCTTGCGGCAGCTTCAGTGCAGCGGCTCCTCCTCCCCCCAGTTGGCCCACCATCTGCACCTCAATCACATAATGGTGTCTCAACTATCATTGTGCACAATTTTTCTGTCGGACAGTCGACCATGATGCAAGCTTGCTAAATGGCTGGCTAACTGGGCTGGTAAGAGATTGGACAGCAATTCATCTAGTTATGATGCTATACCTCGGACTTAATAGCTTAACTGTCCAGTTTTTAATAAGCCATACATTTAAACAGAGGCTTTACTTCAAGTAATTTATCCTTTGCTTGAATTGCTGCATTTTGTCTATGTTCACTGTAGCCATCTAGACTTTAGGCTTTGCCTTTACCCAGGATCCTCACAGCAACTCACCGCTGCAGTACGCATATATGGATTAAGGAAGGAGATGATGTTCCACTGTGGCACATTGTGTCTCCACAAAGAGGGAAGTGATACTTTTGTTCGGTCACAGTGAATAATTGTTGGCGACACAGGCGACGAGTGCGTGAAAGGTGGATGCTGTCATGCAGGGCTGCGATGAGAGTCGGCATGTAAGCACTATGTAGAGGGAAGGAGAAGTGGCGGTGGCACATGCAAGCGATGGAGCGATGCACCAATCATCCTGTGAGTGGGTGTGTCGGCTGCCACGCAAATCATTGGGCATCCCTTCAACAAGGCCTTCAAGGAACTCGAAGCAATTGAGAAGTATTTGGGTTGGTTTGGCAATGGTGAGGAGAAGGATGCCTAGTCAAATTACCACTTAAGCAAATCTGCACACCACGCCTCAATAAGTGCGTCGCCTATAACTCTTCAACACGAATCAGCACCGCCATCGCGCTGACTAAGTGACAATGCAATCCACGTAACGAGAGAAATGTATTTTAACCCTAGGTAACATGGGGGCTGGTAAAGAGGCAGAGGAGTCCANGGGCATTCCTTCAACAAGGCCTTCAAGGAACTCGAAGCAATTGAGAAGTATTTGGGTTGGTTTGACAATGGTGAGGAGAAGGATGCCTAGTCAAATTACCACTTAAGCAAATCTGCACACCACGCCTCAATAAGTGCGTCGCCTATAACTCTTCAACACGAATCAGCACCGCCATCGCGCTGACTAAGTGACAATGCAATCCACGTAACGAGAGAAATGTATTTTAACCCTAGGTAACATGGGGGCTGGTAAAGAGGCAGAGGAGTCCAGTACAAGGTATTTCAGAGTGATGTTCCTTTGGAAGAGGAAGGGAAACGAAAGAGTGGGGGGACGGAGAGGCGGAGGGGAACCCGTCAGTCACACTTGATGTAAAGTTGATGAGACTGCAACGGATGCTCGAAGTCATCGTTAGGCGTAGGAGCTCGGCGGAAGAAGGAGTGGAAGGAGCCGAAGGTCCAGGTGAATGCGAATGGGAGGAAGGAAGTGGAGGGATGAGATATGAATGCGAAAAGAGGAGGTGGAAGGCAAACAGCTACTCGAAGAAGAGGGAAGGATAAAGGGAGAGGAGGAGAGAGTTGAGCATGGAAGGGATGGAAGGAATGGAGTGTAGCAGAATGGAGAAGTAAGTGGAGTACGTGGAGACGACAGCCGCAATGAAAAACGGTGGTGGCGATGGCAAGGGCTGTTTTGTCGACTCCGGCGGACAGCTGTGATGACGTGTTGTAGGCAACTTGACCTTCCAACCAAGCGCCAAATGAATAGGAGAGAAAGAAATGGGGAGTGATGGAAGGACGTTAGAATGGACGAACGGACGGAGGTGCTTCCCTCGGCGTGAAGTTGGCAAAGTCACTAGCACTTATTAAAAGCACGGAACATTATCGCTATCTCCTCATCTTCCTCCTCCTCCTCATCCACCGCCAACCGCTGGATGTGCAAACAGGTGCATCAACAACTTCAACCGTAACTAAAGTCTCCCTCATACCTTCCGCCTCAGTGAAGACGCTGCCTCAACAAGGAGAAAAATCTAAACAACTAGGCTTGTAACGGCGTGGTGGGTGTGGCGAACGTTGCTTTCTTCTTCAAAATTTGATGGAGTCGCTGAATTGGTGCTGGTGACTTGGTTGAGGTCGGCGCCGCGCATGTCTGCCAAGCAAGTTGGTGATGAGTCATCACCACATGCCACGCATCTTCGTTGCTTGGCCGTCAACGTGGGCACCGCTGATTGCTTGGCGCGACTTCGCATTCTTCGCCGCCTTCTCCATTCTCCCCTTCTCCTCCTCCCGCTTCTGCTCCCATGCCTCTTCATCAAACAGTCCTTTGCCTCTGCCTCCTCTTCTCCACGATAACTTCCCTAGCGCCATTCACACCTTCTCATCCTTCTCTCCATTCGCACTCATCCGGAAGTGTAGTTACTGCATAGCTAGTGCCCGCACTGGTGCCTCCTTCCATTACCACCGAGCGCAATGGACGAGTTCTAGGCGATGCGGAGCAATTAAGCATCTGTTGGAATCACATAAACTTCACATCAGATGCTCAACTCGACTTATTCTTCTCCTCCTCATCATAATCAATTTCATCCATCTCCTCCTTCTCCTCTTCCTCTTCCTCGTTCACATGGTCATCCCGCTGTACTGCCTTTTGTCAGACTGCCCTCAATCTTTGGCGACCTGCAAGTGAATGGCGTTAGTACAGGTGTGTGTGGAGGCGAGCGCCTACCTCTCCGCTACACGATGTCCACAATGTCGACCACTGTCCAGGCGACAAAGAAAGGATGCCAACGAAAGCCGAAGAAGCGTGTATAAAGGACAAGCAGAAGGTAGGCCAGCAAGAAGGGAGCAGTGGATGGCGTCAAGCGAATAGCCATGCTCATGACACTGAGCTTGGGAAAGTGACCTAAGCAATTGATTGCATCAATTGCCTCATTATTCAAAGCGTCAGCTGCTGTCGCCGTAACCGGGGCGGGCGCTTCAAGTCTCACTCACTCATTCACTCACTGGCTCACGCACATAATCGGTGTCTCCTTGGTGGTGGCGAGGATGCATTAGGAGAGATGTTGGATGGAACGGAGACGAAGTGGTTGTGATGCATGTGGGTGTACGTGTAGGGCAAAAGAGGAGTGGCAGTGGTAGTGTTTGAGAGGGTAGCTGGNGAGTGGTTGTGATGCATGTGGGTGTGCGTGTAGGGCAAAAGATGAGTGGCAGTGGTAGTGTTTGAGAGGGTAGCTGGTGAAATGATAGTAAATGTGTGTACATGTCACATATGTGGGACAATGAGATGAAATACGCCAATTGTGAGGTGAAACAGCA
>LWMK02000483.1:23086-55056 GCA_001693075.2 Taenia saginata
GAGGGAGGGAGGGAGAAATAGAGGGACTGTCAATGAGCGCCATCTATCTTATTCCCTAGTTTAAGGCAGCTGGGTGAGAGAATACAGCTACTACTTTTGTTGCGACGGTTTGACGATTTATTGCAAAGGCCTTTCTAATTGATCTACGTAATTTGACTGCC
This sequence comes from Taenia saginata, assembly GCA_001693075.2. Lineage (NCBI taxonomy): Eukaryota > Metazoa > Platyhelminthes > Cestoda > Cyclophyllidea > Taeniidae > Taenia > Taenia saginata. The sequence goes on from LWMK02000483.1 coordinate 23,248, forward strand.
ACCAGCAATTCTACTAGAAGTGGAACTGAGACGAGGTGGAACAACTTTGTGCACGCTCAATGCAATCACGCTCTTCAATTGCCCTTCACGAAGGTGTCTAGGTGAGTCACCCCCCGAGGCAGCATTATGCTGCCTTGTAACGGAAGTCGAGTTAGTACCATACTGGCTCAGGTTGNCTTCACGAAGGTGTCTAGGTGAGTCACCCCCCGAGGCAGCATTATGCTGCCTTGTAACGGAAGTCGAGTTAGTACCATACTGGCTCAGGTTGGAAACTCTTCCCCTGGTTGAGGATATCGCTTTGAACACACAAACATTTCCCATGAGGTTGGACTTCAATGTAGGTATAGCTTTCACTTGTTGTGTTGCGGTATCCGGGTCATTTATGAACCGTTTTGCAGGCTTTTTTCCATTTATCTCACGTCACGATGTAGAAGCTAGCTCTTAAAGTGGAGTAGTGGTCCAGCAATCCCCACTTACACTCACTTGAGTCGTTTTCGTGGTGCAGAACCGGGTGATTTGCGGTGAGTTGGAGCATGCGCCATTTATCTGTAATCTTATTTGGGAAGGTGCGGTGGAGTTCATGATTCCACCATTGGGAGTAATTGGTGGATGTATCTGGGTCTTCCTTTAAGAGATCCGGGAGAATATAATCGCAAACCACCAGTGCAGCGCTTTGAGATCTTCCTGAGAACTGAGGTAGAGAGGATACTAGAGGAGGAGGAGCACTAGGTGGAGAGGCACTGTCGGCGTGTGGAAGGGCTTGAGGTACTGCGGCATGGATCTGGAACAGGGTCGTCGGAATGAGCACCCAGCTATGCCCTTACCAACACGTCGAACGAATCCCCCAACTACAGCACCAATCAAACACTCTAACCAGGCAATAATTGGAAGGCTATAATAATGCACCAAAGTGTGTTTGTTGGCAAGCCTGCAGTTAAATCCCCCTTTTGTTTAATCGCTAATCAGTCTCATTGAACGCACACAGGCATCCGAACGAACCAATAGCTTTGTCTTTTTCGATTTGAAATCTTTGCGTGGTAGGTTTTAGACGACTTCTCACGATATATTTAGGCTTTCCGTGGTAGACTTGTACAACTGCTTCACATACTTTGTAGTGGCTTTCGAATAGGTAGCCTGACTAACATGGGAGGGAAGGGGCAAGTTACAGAGGGATCTAGCCAAATGCAAACCCACCTTCTTTGATAATCTCCTTCAACTTCACATAGTGGTCAGCGATTTCTTGGCCCAGTGCATCTTTATCATTGAAATTCTCCCACTCCTCTGGCCCATCCTTCTGCATGGCTTTGATAACACGAATTAAGTTTTTCTATCAATGGCGACGTTGAGATTCTCGTGTTGGAAAGAAGGAGGTAAAAATGACGAAGCTGTGCGACTTACCTCTCTAGATCGCAAAGGAAGGGGGGGTTGGAGCAATGACAAGTGTGCTTACTCAGCAGACACGGCGACGACAGCCAGAAGGGCGAGGAGAGCGACAATGACAACTCGCATCTCGTTGATCTGAAAGTGGATGTAATTCAGTCACGGTGGCAAGCGGTGCTGCATTCATACTCAAACCCTTACAATGCATTGTTTACATGCGCCAAAGCAACTGCCGGCACCTTAGACTGAGTCAGGTCTGACACAGTTGATGTGGATTTATGAACAGGCAACCTAAAATACACCCACCCATTGTTAAAACTGGGCTCGACTTCAAGTGTTTTCCCCGTACTCTGATAATAATTAAGAACCGGTGGGTGAAGGCTTGATGTTGTTTTCCCATACCCGCAGCGCAAAATCTGCTCAAATTTGAAATTTAACACAAGGAAGACAAACAAACAACTCTTTGATCACGAACACAAAACGCTTGTTGCTAATGTGTTGTTGGTGAATGTTTATGCAGTTGAGCCAAATTTGGGGTGGCTTGGGGGGGTACGCGCAGCCAATTCCCGATGCTCGTAGCGCTCCTTGATTCACCTGTCCTGTTCGCCCTAAGTTAACTCCTCTTGATGACGGGATGGCGGTATGCAATAGTGGTCTGCGCCATTTTCAAACGAACCAAAAGCCTTCATTCGAGTGGTGCCTTAGTTAAACGCATCGTCCGTATGTGCAGATGACTTAGACCTTGGTATTTTGACATCTATCTGGCCGCATCAGTCTCAGGGGACACAGGGGATGGGGTGGAGCAATATCTTCCTCCCATTCATCCTCAAGTACGCCACCAGATCCTTGAGTTGGATTCTAATCTGGTGCGCGGTGTTGAGCTGCCCAGTGAGGATAAAGTACTATGTGACTCGGAATTCTTTGCATGGTGAGGGTTTTACTATTAATGCGTTTGTTTGCTTAGGAAATGCCAATTTCTCATTCACAGGCTTACTCTCCTCCCACCTATTGTTGACACACAATAATGCATAGCGCCTCATCATTAGGAGTAGATTATTTCTCCCTTTTGATTCATTGCCCCCACTCTTAAGCGTTCTGTCGCCAAACTCGAGTTCATACAGCCTTACGCTACATCTGGTGGGTAAGCGCCACCTATTTGCAATGCAGGGTACTCTCGACAAATGCCTTTCAAGTACAAATCTAACTAGAACATGGCCTCTGTGGCTTCGTAATTGGTTTCAGCTAGCCCCGTGCTATAGACACGTCCAAATCACGTCCATCATCATTAAAGTACTCCAGCAACACAATGCTTGTAAGGGGCGAGATACCACTTCCTTTGAGTGCCATCGCCATCGACTGGGAAGAGTCATACAGCCATGTTGTGGTGTCCCGAGTCCCCGCTATTTTACCTTCACTGGCCTGCCAACTCAACTCCTCTCAACATAAAGATTGCCCTCAAGACCAACAATGCTGCCGTAAAAAGTAGGCTCGAATAGCATCAAACAGCAACAGTTGATCACCCTATCTGAACGAAACAGGAGCTCACTTTGAGATGTGCCTTAATCAAACGCATTGTGTGTGTGTGTGTGTGTGTGTGAATGACCCAACCCTCGGTTTCTCTGCACCTCTTTGGCTGTGCTATTTTAAGGAAACAGGATGGAGCCCCATCTCCCTCTCCCCCCACCCCTTATATCGGAGTGTGAATGCGGATCTTGCCTGGCATGAGGCTTTGCAATAAATCCTGAGAATACATTGATACGTACACAGCAACTAAATGCAGCAGTAAGTAGGCGTTTGCAGGATAAGTAGTGATATTCATCTACGACTACAGCATGCACTTTCCATTTATGGGGCGATCAGTGGGTCAGTTCGTTGACAAACGCTTCCTTTTGAAATCCAATGTTTGATAACGCTTGTTGAGGTAGAGGCGAACAAAGTGAAGGCAATTACGGTTTACTCTTCACCCTTCATGCATGTGGGTGGAACCTGCCTACTTAAACGCCATCACCTCTTTTTCAGTCCTTGCACACACCAATAATTTGTCTCGTGGCCTCATGAAGCAGGCTAGACTCATCTTTCTCTTCATATCGTCTGTCTAGTACTGTGTATTTCACTGCCGAACTCGTGTTCATACAATCGCCGTCCATGTTCGGCCCATAAAGTAACACACTATTAATGCAAAATNACGCTTGTTGAGGTAGAGGCGAACAAAGTGAAGGCAATTACGGTTTACTCTTCACCCTTCATGCATGTGGGTGGAACCTGCCTACTTAAACGCCATCACCTCTTTTTCAGTCCTTGCACACACCAATAATTTGTCTCGTGGCCTCATGAAGCAGGCTAGACTCATCTTTCTCTTCATATCGTCTGTCTAGTACTGTGTATTTCACTGCCGAACTCGTGTTCATACAATCGCCGTCCATGTTCGGCCCATAAAGTAACACACTATTAATGCAAAATTTGACTAAAAACCAGCCTGCATAGCTTTACGACCAATTTCTGTTACTTAGGGTTAAAATGCATTTCCCTCGTTACGTAGATCGCCCTGTCACTTAGTCGGCGGAATGGTGGTGCTAAATCGTGGTGAGGAGTTATGGACGACGCACTTATTAAGGTGTAGCAAATGCTTTTGCTATAAGCAATGCGAGCACTTTAAGACTCACTCACTCACCCACCCATATAATCGGTGTTTCCTTGGTGGTGGCAAGGATGCATTAGAAGAGATGGTGATGGAACCAAGACGAAGTGGCAACGATGTATATGAGTGCGCGTGTAGGACAAAAGAGGAGTGGCAGTGGTAATATTGCAGAGGGTAACTAGTGAATTGATAATAAATGTGCGTGCATGTCACATATGAGGGACGGTGAGATAAAATGCGACAATTGTGAGGTGAAACAGCATCCTAACTTGAGTAGAAGAGATCAGCAGGAGAAGTGGATACAAGAGTGGAAATAACAATTAGTGAATGCATGAGAAGGGGAGGGAGGGAGGGTTGGAGGGAGAATTATAGGGCCTGTCAATGAGCGCCATCAGTCCTGTTCCCTTGTTGAAGGCAGTTGGGCGAGAGAAAACAGCTACTGCTTTTGTTGCGAGGGCTTGGCGATTTATTGCAAAGGATTTCCTAATTGATCTACGTAATTTGACTGCCACCAGCGACTCTATTAGAAGTCGAACTGAGACCAAATGGGACAACGCTGGGCACGCTCAATGCAATTACGCTCTTCAATTGCCTCTCACGAATGTGCCCAGGTAAGTCACTCTCCGAGGCGACATTATGCTGCCTTGTTAATACTATACTGGCTCAGGTTGGAAACTCTTCCTCTGATTGAGGATTACTTTGAACACACAAGCCTTTCCCATGAGATCGGACTCTAACATAGGTATAGCTTTCAACTGCTGTTTTGCGGTCTCCCGGTCATTTATGGAGTGATTTGCAGACTTTTCCAACCTATCCAACATCACGCCGTAGGGGCACTTGAGTCATTTTCATGGTGTAGAAACGAGTGATTTGTGGTTAGTTAGAGCATGCCCCATCCATCTGTAACCCCATTTGGAAGGGTGCGGTGGAATTCGTGTATCCAGTATTGATAGTAATTGGTGGGTGTGTCTGGGTCCTTTTCTATGTATTCGGGAGAATATTATCGCTAACCACCAATGCAGCGCTTTGAGATCCACCTGACCACCGTTAATAAGAGGATACTAGAGAAGGAGGAGGAGGAGAAGAGGCACTATCGGCGGGTGGAAGGGCTTGGGGTACTACGGCATGGCTCTGGGGCAGGGTAGCCCAACTGATCACTCAGGCAGACCCTTACAAACACGTGGACCGATTCCCTCAAACAAAACACCAATCCCGCGCTCTAACCGAGAAATAATGTCAAAACCATAATCAAGGCGATTTGCTGATATGACCTGCGTTTGAAATGTCCATTATTTGCTGCCTATCCAGTTGTGTAATCATGCACATGCAAGCAGTACAACATCAGTAGCTGTAATCTTCCTATAAGTGGTGCCTATGGATAGGGAGAGTTTCACCTCCCTTTCTTCCCTTTGCCAACAATCCATTTATCCATCCATCCATCAACCCATTTGTCGACTTTTATTCCACCTGCTCTGCATAAGCTGTGGAAGGGCAACCTTTGTGGATTTCCAGTTGTTTGCTTAAACACTCTTCCGTTTGCGCACTACATCATGCACCTATTTGCAGCTTGTTTGTTTGCGTTTCCTTATTTCTCACCCACTTGTTTATCCCCCATTTATTCCACTTTATCCCATCAGACGCTACTACACTCATCCCTTCATCACATCCTGCCTGCATTTGTTCATTCAATCATTCGTCCTTCTCGCGCATTCATTTCTGCGCTGTGATTGCGTTCGTTTGCTTATTCCACACGACAGGAATGGCTCAAAGGATTGCATGGGGAAACTGACTTGAGAAGCGTGCAGGATGAGTGGGATGGGCGGATTGGTGGTTGGAACGACCCTGTCACACTTGCAAGACAATAAAATACAATTTGACACTTCGGGGAAGACTTCTACTCTTGGGTGAGACCGGAGGAACTGCTTCATGTGCTCCTTTTCCCAGTTGACCTACCTCTCAGCTGCAGTCGATGCATCTCTCACACTTCACCGTGGATGTGCATAATCACGAGGATCCATGCAAAATTCCACTGAATCGAGAAAAGCGACAGATGCGAATGACAAGCCTGATAGATAAAGGGGTTGTTGGGTTAAAGGATGGATAAGATGGGGAATGTGTAGAGCTAGCTTCTCCCCCGTTCATCTAGACACAATATGTGCCACAATGGTGTGTTTGGACGCTGCGTCGCATCGCTTGCATTCTAAGAGAAATACTGTCAATGTCACGCTGTCAGATGAGCACATCCACTGAATAATCTCCGTGCACTTAGGATGGCACCTCGAGTTACGCTGCTGTTGTTGAGTGCAGCTGAGGCGAGGCGGTCTACTGAAATGGCCAGTTAAGTAGTGTCTGTGCCCTAGTAAATCAGGCAAACCAACAAAGTGCAACGCTCACAACTCCTTTCGGACGATACAAGGCAGATGCAAACAGTTTTATGATGAAGTCCGCGTTATTGGCCGTGTAGAACAGAGTCTATGCAGCTTTTGCAGCGCATTCTCTCTTCTTCTGCCGAAAGCAAACCATTTGGTATTTCGCGGGACGGTTTTACAATTTTATTTCATCTGCACTCATAATAGCATAAAAGTTGCGTTTGATTTGAGGAGACTGAAATAAAGGAGAAGAAAAACTACTTTAAAACAAGGAGTTGGACGAAGTGATTCTGCAACGGAGGCCAACGTCTTCAGTAGGAACAAGCATTATGGCCTTCAATGAAGTTGTTCAAGAAGGTGAATTAGAGAATACTTAGGCTTGGATTCGCCGCCTCGTTTAACTCCTTTGTATTCTCGTACGCATTAGTACAGCCAACCTAATTTTGGTTGGTTTTGTTGTTTTATAATTCACTCGCTCATTCATCCATGCGGTTAGGATCGAGGGCTTGATGAATGGATGGCGGTATGGATGATGGGTGTATGAGCAGATAAATACATACAGGCTTTCAGTTGCGATAGCGGATCCGGAGACGGTGTGAGTAATAGGTTGCTTTTATTGACACGTGCATGTCACAGCGCAGGATCAACTTGTCACCGCAAATTCATGGCGCAATCATCGTGTAGAGAGGAGGCGAAAAGAGCAGCCTAGTGACACGAGTGCAGCCTTTTTGCTTCCTCCAATACGAACTATAATTGTAAAATAGTTCAGCGAAGTCGTCGCTATAATACCGTCAACACGATTAACAAGTACGCTCTGCGTCACACATAGGTGACGCACATGCTTTTTGAAGTTTATGTCAACTGTCTGCAGTAGACCACGTATTTAGCTACAAAAGAGGCTATGTTTAGGGTCAAGATGATGCTGCTGATTTTAGTTTTAGTGCAAAAGCTTAGATGGAATTAGCTGCCTACATGGAAACGTATGAAGGTAGACTGGTAGTTCTTCTTTTCTGGCTTCGATTACTTCTCTATGTACAAGATTTCTCTACCTGTATTTACATCACAAAAGTATTTATATCGGGTTTCGGCAACCTAAACATCGAAAACTTCCACATACAGTCACAGACATCCCTGCAGATTCCGAATAGATCGAAAAATCCTCGTATGTGGCCATGCCTTACAAGTCTCCTGGATCCTCACGTCCTGTCACCACTTTGCGTGGTGCATTTTAAATGAGACATTAGCATTGCGGATTGACGCCTAAAACCACGTCCGGAGGCTTTCTTTTACAGCTCTGACGTGCTTGCATCAAACAGACACTTCTACCCAGTAGTTGTCGCAGCAGCCAGATGTCAGTAGCGACGAGGGCAAACCTTGTCTGAACCCCACGGTGTCAAGAAGGAAGAGGTACTGTGGGTTGCGGATTGCAATCCGTTCTACTTAGAGCAAATGGATCACAAATGCCACGTTGTAAACATTTGCATTACTGTGTTTGAAAACCCCACTTCGCACAAATGACGACCTTAGGGACATCGTCAACGACTTCTAAATCTTTATAGTTGAAGTCGAAAATAAATTAGCATGCGGATCCTTCCCTCCTTGGATTCTAATATGAGTCTCCTACCCATTAGCCAGTCCTACAGTCAAAAGACGTTCACATTCGAGATACTTTACGAACAACGAAGCGAAAAGTTAACTTCGTTTAGGATTCGGTTAAGGCCACACACTCTCCACTCAGGGGTCACAATATTGTGGCGTTTCGCATTGCTACCCCGTTGTTGTTCAGAGTGAAGATGAGTTTTCAGTTGTCCTGACAAACAAATTACCCACTTTTCATGCTTAATCGTCAAATCTGCTAGCTCTCAACTGTTGAGGGGTGATAACAATTAGGACTCATCACCGTGGGCTTAGTGGGAACTTGAAAGGAGCATTGAAGGAGATAAACGAGGATTTGAAATCGTAGAAGTAATGTTGTACGGGGTTAAATCGCAACTATGCAGCTGACCCTTCTAAAGATCTTTAATCCCTAATTTTGGCAATTCTTGGCAAATATTTTACGGAAGTCAAAAGGAGACGTTTTCCTTGGGCTGGCCTTCAGGCCGTGCCAGTGGCCCTAATCCCCCTGAGTTCCATTCTGGTACCACGATTTCTCTAGCCTATAAGAAAGTCTTGGAACTCTACGTTGGTAGCGGTGGAAGACAGACGGAATCTTCCTCTGGTTTAGGATATCGCCTTAAACACACAAGCGTTTCCCATGAGATCCAACTATAACATAAATATAGCTTTCAATTGTTGTTTTACGGTGTCCCGGTAATTTATGGAGCAATTTGCAGGCATTTCCTTTCCAATCGTACATCACGCATCAGAAACTAGCTTTGATGGTAGAGTAGTGACCCAGCAATCCCCACGCACACTCACTTGAGTCATTTTCGTGGTGTAGAACCGAGTGATTTGGGTGAGTTGGAGCATGCTCTATCCATCCATAACCCCATTTGAGAAGGTGCGGTGGAGTCCATGATTCCACTATTGACGGTAATTGGTGGATGTATCTGGGACCTTCTCCAGGTGCTTCACGATTGGAGCCACATGAATGGTTAATAAGATCCCTGCAGAGCACGAGTTGGCGCGAGTCCCCTATGACAGACGCCATTTTCACCACTTCTGCTAGAGGTTGTAGTCAGAGCAATCCGTTGCAACGTAACGCATGAATATGTTAGGAACTACTATTAATCGAAAGTCAAGCACTAACTGGCATCAAGAGGTGCGATTTGGGCTTCAGTGGCGACACTGAATATCGAGAAGTGCCACATAATACTGCAGGCCGCTGCTGATCTTTGCATCCATCAGCCGCAACATCCAATAGTGGTCCAGTAGTAAGGAAACCCTCCTTTTTCGCGGACAAATCGAAGGACAATGAGCATTATATTTAACTGATGAGTCTCCAATATTGCTACCTTATTTAGAAGATATCTGCGGTATTCCTTGAGGTTTTCTAAACTGCACTTTTACGCCTGGTAGTGTGTTTAGATTGGCTGCTAGTGCGCTCTGTCCTTGTGAGGACGCATGTGTTAACTATAGGGCTGAATGAAGGTTGACCTAGTAGAAAAGAGTATTCGTCTTGACCTCAGCGAATGGGCGAGTGTTGGGCCTACTTAAATGCATCAGTAGCATAAGAGTGGCTTGACCAGAGCTACCTGCCTTCAATGGGACTGGATAATTCATAACAGCAAAAATGCTACACGTTGGTAGTGGCCACACAAATGTGTTCCTTCAGCATTTAAGTGCACGATAATCATGGTTCAATGACAGTGGTTTGGATTTTGGAACCGTCGATCAGGTCAAGCTCTCCTTGTATAAGGTGAATGTATTCTGCAATTGCATTCCTGAAACTTCACATGAAAATGAATGAATTTATAACAAGTAAACCAAAAGTATTCGTAACATTACATTTGATCCATAGCCTTGTAATTGCTGTTTTCGCATGAATTGTATCCCCTCTTTACCATTTAATGTGTGGCTTCGCTCTTTCTGTATAACCGCTGTCCGAAAGGCTAGATTTGAACTGGTCCAACGACGTGCAGAGGACAACACCGCATTGGGTACTTGCTAAGCTCAGATAATCTCTACTTAAAAGTTTTCAGGGATATCGCACCGAACTGGAGACATGGCTTCAGATGGAAAGCCTAAGTAAATCGTGACTTCATGCAAGAGAAATTAACGAAATTCTATAACAATAAAATAGGAATTGCAGTCAGTATGCACGAGTTGGAACAAGTTGGGAGAGGTCGTGTGAAAGATGCTACTTTCTTCAATTCCATAGACTTCAAAAAATGAATCGCACCAGCTTTTACCCCATTGTGAGTCACATCAGTGTTCCCACCATTTCCGCATTGGAAAAAGTTCAAGACGCATTTCCAAACAGAGCCCATACCTTCTTGACCATTCAGCTGCAATACTGAGGAACAGACAGAGAGAAGAGGTGGAACCACACATGGGCTACAATTTGGGCGGCACGGTCTGCCGAAGTTGAGGAATGCAATAGTGGTACAATTGTCTTCGGCGAGTTCTCTCCCCATCCTCATAACTCTTGGAGGTACGCCTTCTCTGTCCACAACAAGTCCCATTGTTAGGCAGAGCAAGAAAGTGTCAATGATGGCTTTCCAACATTGGTTGCCGAGGCTGGTAATGGGTAGTAAAAGGGCATACCCAGTGCATTTAGCTACGATATGATCCAGATCATCAATCATAGTCTACAATCGACAACGAAGCAATGTCTTACAACCATTGCATTAAGGCAGGAAATACCTTGCTTCAATCCAAGCAATGTTGAGTGTGCTTTCTCTAGCTGGAGGTGTTTCATTCTTGGGCCACGTTGCCCTGAAAGAAAGTTCATTTTTACTCAAGTGGGTCTAGGGTAGCTGCAAATGCAGAAACGTCACACGCAGGACCACGCAAAGATTTCAAATCGAAAGAGACAAAAATCTGTTTGTTCGTTCGAAAGCCTGTGTGTGTTCAATGAGACTGATTGGAGATTGACCAAAAGGGAGATTTGACTGCAGGCTTGCCAACGAGCACACTTTGGTGCTTAATTATGGCCTTCCAATTATTGCTCGGTCGGAGTGCTGTGTTGGTGCTGTAGTTGAGGGATTTGGTCCACGTGTTGGTAAGGGCCTACCTGGGTGCTCAGTTGGGTGAGCCTGCCCCAGAGCCATGCCGCAGTGCTTCAAGCCCTTCCACACGCCGACAGTGCCTCTTCTCCTTCTCCTCCTCCTTCTCAAATAGCATCTCTTACTCGGAATTCAGGTAGGTCTCAAAGCGCTGCATTGCTGGTTAGCGATAATATTCTCTTGATCTCATGCCAAAGGACCCAGATACATCCACCAATTACTGTCAATAGTAGAATCATGGACTCCACCGCACCTTCACAAATGGGGCTACAGATGGATGGGGCATGCTCCAACTCACCCCAAATCACTCGGTTCTACACCACCAAAATGACTCAAGTGAGTGTGATTGGAGATTGCTGGACCACTGCTCCACCATGAAAGCTTGTCTCCACAACGTGATGTGGGATAGGTGGAGGGAATCCTGCAAAACACTTCAAATATGACCCAGAGACCGCAAATCAACAGTTGAAAGCTATACCTATGTTAGAGTTTGATCTCGTGGGTAATAATTGTTTTTAAGGCGATTTTCTCAACCAGAGGAGGAGTTTTCACCCTGAGTCAGCGTAGCACTAACTTAACTCTTGCTACAACGCAGCATAATGTCGCCTTGGGGAGTGACTTGCCTGGACACTTTTGTGAGAGACAATTGAAGAGCGTGCATAAATTTGTCCCACTTCGTCTCAGTTCGACTTCTAGTAGAATTGCTAGTGCCAGTCAAATTACGAAGTAATTAATTAGGAAGTCCTTTGCAATAAACTGTTAAGCCCTCGCAACAAAAGCAGTAGCTGTATTCTCTCACCCAGCTGCCTTAAACAAGGGAATAAGAGAGATGGAGCTCATTGGAAGGACCCCTATTTCTCCCTCCATCCCTCTCTCCCTCATGCTTTCACTAATTGTTCTCTCCACTCTTTCATCCGTTTTCCCTACTTCTCTCTTTCACTCAATTTAGGATGCTATTTCATCTCAAAATTGTCGCATTTCATCTCACCGTTCCACATATGTCACACACACACACATTTCTCACCAATTCACCAGTTACTCTCTACAACACTACCAGTGCCACCCCTCTTTTGTCCTACACGTAAACTCACATGTATCACAGCTAATTCGTCTCCATTCCTTCCAACATCCCCCCTAATGCATCTTCGCCACCACCAAGGAGACATCGATTATGTGAGTGAGTAAATGAATGAGACCTGAAGCACCCGCCCCGGTTGTGGCAACAGCGTTTGCTACACCTCAATAAGTGCGTCGCCCATAACCCCTCACCACAAGTCAGCACCGCCATCCTGCCGACTAAGTGACAAGGCAATCTGCGTAACGAGAGAAATGTATTCTAATTCTAATTGACATGTGGGCTGCCAAAGAAGCAGAGGAGTCTACCACAAGGCAGTTGAGAGGGATGTTCACGTGAAAGAGGAAGTGGGGAGGGGAAGGGTGGAGGGAAGGTGGGGTGGAGGGGAACTCGCCAGTCACACCTGATGTGAATTAGATGAGATTGCAACGGATGCTCGAAGTCATTGTGAGGCGTAGAGGGTGGGCGGGAGAAGCAGTCATCTATGCAATAGCCAAAAGTGCAGATGAGTGCGAATGGAAGGAGGAAGTGGAGGGATGGTATGTGGATACGAAAAGAAGAGGTGGAAGGCAAACAGCTACACGAAGAAGAGGGAGGGGGGGGGTTAAGGAAGGAAAGGGAGGAGGGGGATTGGCAGAATGGAGGAGGAAGTGAAGAACAGGGAGACGAGAGCCGCGGCGAAGGATGGTGGTGGCAGTGTTGTCGACTCCGGCGATCAGCTGCGATAACATATTTTAGGCGCCTTGACCTCTCAACCAAGCACAAAATGAACAAATGGAGAGAAATAATGGAGGAGCGATGGAGGGACGGACGGATGGACAAGCGGATGGAGATGCTTCTCTCAAGACATTATCGCCTTTACCCTCATCTTCCTCTACCTCCTCCTAATCCTCCTCTACAAGCTAAATGTGAAAACATGTGCGTCAACATCTTCAACGGTAACTAAAGTCTCCCTCATACTATCGCCTTAGTGGAGACGCTGCCTCAACCAGAAGAATAATCTTATTAACTTGGCTTGCAACGAGGTGGTGGGTGTGGCGAACGTTGCCTTCTCCATCAAAATCCGATGGAGTCGCTGAATCGGTGCTGGTGACTTGGTTGAGGTGGGCGCCACGCACGTCCACCGAGCAAGTTGGTGAGGCGTCGTTGCCACCTGCCACGCATCTTCGTTGGTCGGCCGTCAACGTGGGCACCGCTGATCACTTGGCGCGCCTTCGTCTTCTTTACTGCCGTCTCCATCCTCCCCTTCTATTCCCGCCGCTCCTCCCGCTCCCCCTCCCGTGTTCTCTTCTTCGAACGACCCTTTGCCTCCCTCTGCCTTCACTTCTCTACTCTAACTTCCTTCACATCCTTGCTTATCACCTTAAATGCTCCTCTCAACTTCCCACTAGACCCTCGGTGATGAATCCTAATTGTTATCATTCCTCAACAGTTGAGAGCAAGCAGAATTGACGAGTCAGCATGAACAGCGGGTAATTTGTTTGTCAGGACAACCAAAACTCATCTCTACTCTGAACAACAATGGGTTAGCAATGCAAAGCTCGAAAATATTGTGGCCCTTGAGTAGAGAATATGTGGCCTTAAGCGAATCCTAGGCGAAGTTAACGGTTCGATTCCTTCTACGTGAAGTATCTCGAATGTGAATAGCTCTTGACTGTAGGGCCGGTGAATGGTTGGGAGACTCATAGTGGAATCCGAGTAGGGGAGGCTTTGCATGCTAATTCATTTTCCACTTTAACTAGAAAGATTTAGAATAAGTCGACGGTGTCCCTGAGGTCGTCATTTATGTAAAGTAGGGTTTTCAAGCACAGTGGTGAAAGTGTTTACAAAGTGGCATTTGTGATGCATTTGCTTTAATAAAATGGATTGCAGTCCGCAACCCCACAGCATCTCTTCCTTCTTGACACCATGGTGGACTTATTCGAAGTGTTCAGACAAGGTTTGTCTTTGTCGCTACCGACATCTCGCTGCTGCGACAACTACTAGGTAGAAGTGTCTGTTGATGCAAGCAGGTCAGCGCTGTAGAGAGAAGCCTTCGTATATGATTCCAGACGTCAATCCGCAATTCCAATGTCTCATGTGGAATGCACCACTTAAAGTGGTGGCTGGACGTGAGGATGCACAACAGACTTGTAGTGTATGGCTACAACTTTCTCGCATAAATGCACTAGTAGCACGAATGCACTACCGACTGGGTATGGAATCCATTTTCAACCTGCAGACATGCAGCACCAATATGGTACTACCCATAAGGGCTCTTCTGCTTCCAGATAAAGCAAATCAAGTGACTCACACTATCCTCTTCAGTATCAAAGAAAGCCTTCATGAGGTCTAGTAGATTTGGCCAGGGAAGAAGAAAGTAAATCAATCTCCACGGCCCACCTTCATATGTGTTCCATACGGACAGCTAATTTCATCTATGGTAAACCAAGCTTTCACACCAAACCCAAAAATACCAGCATCACTTTGACCCTAAACACATTCACTTTTGTGGTCTGATACGTGGTCTGCTGCAGACAGTTGACATAACCTTCAAAATGCATGTGCGTCACCTATGTGTGACGCAGAGCGCACTTGTTAATCAGCTGATGGTATCATGGTTGCGATTTTGCCGAACTATTCCACAATCCTAGTTGGTATTGGAAAAGACAAAAAGGCTGCAATCCTGTCACTAGGCTGCTCTTTTCGCCTCCTCTCTACACGATGATTGCGCCATGAATTTGCGGTGACAAGTTGATCCTGATTGGGCAGAATAATAGGCCTCCCTTAAACATGCGCTGTGACATGCACGTGTCAATAAAAGCAACCTATTACTCACACCGTCTCCGGATCCGCTATCGCAACTGAAAGCCTGTATGTATTTATCTGCTCATACACCCATCATCCATACCGCCATCCATTCATCAAGCCCTCGATCCTAACCGCATGGATGAATGAGCGAGTGAATTATAAAACAACAAAACCAACCAAAATTAGGTTGGCTGTACTAATGCGTACGAGAATACAAAGGAGTTAAACGAGGCGGCGAATCCAAGCCTAAGTATTCTCTAATTCACCTTCTTGAACAACTTCATTGAAGGCCATAATGCTTGTTCCTACTGAAGACGTTGGCCTCCGTTGCAGAATCACTTCGTCCAACTCCTTGTTTTAAAGTAGTTTTTCTTCTCCTTTATTTCAGTCTCCTCAAATCAAACGCAACTTTTATGCTATTATGAGTGCAGATGAAATAAAATTGTAAAACCGTCCCGCGAAATACCAAATGGTTTGCTTTCGGCAGAAGAAGAGAGAATGCGCTGCAAAAGCTGCATAGACTCTGTTCTACACGGCCAATAACGCGGACTTCATCATAAAACTGTTTGCATCTGCCTTGTATCGTCCGAAAGGAGTTGTGAGCGTTGCACTTTGTTGGTTTGCCTGATTTACTAGGGCACAGACACTACTTAACTGGCCATTTCAGTAGACCGCCTCGCCTCAGCTGCACTCAACAACAGCAGCGTAACTCGAGGTGCCATCCTAAGTGCACGGAGATTATTCAGTGGATGTGATCATCTGACAGCGCAACATTGGCAGTGTTTCTCTCAGAATGCACACTTCGCATTTCTTCATCCTGAAGGGAGAATCGCTGATACCTCATTATGCATTATGCAAGCTCAATGGAAAGGCCTCCACATTCTCCCTTGCATTTTACCCTTTCGAAGGTAAATACACTCTCCCGGCCCCACTTACTGCGGGCGCGCTTTCCCACATCTCGTGCCTACATCTGAGAATGCGGAGCATAGCTTGGCTTTGTCGTCCCCAGTCTGCTCCCACGCCATCGCCAAAGCCACAAACCGTGTGGCCCATGACGCTGGCCAACGCACGTCCACCCTCTGAGTTGCTACTCGATGCTACCGTCACTTCCAATCGCACGGTGACGATTCTCTCCACAGGGCGTGGAATGCTCCTTGTAAGGGATACAGACACCTCTACTCCTCTCACCCACATGGACCTATTCAATATCCTCGACATCCTCTGTTGACGATCACACAATCCCGGCGTCTTCTTCGCCTATCCACAAGCATTCAATCTCACTCGGATCTACGACATTCTCCTCCAACAGAACCCCATTCCACAGGCCAGTCACTGTCAACTCTCACCCTCCTTCCCCCTCCTCTGCTCAACTTCAGTGTCTTCAACAATTACTTGCCCTGAACGGCTACGTGTTGCGGTATCCCGTAATTAGCAGAGACGTGTGTCACCCAGATAATCCAGCAAGTCAGCTATTCGATCTAGCGGTGGTGGTGGTGGTGCGATTGTCACTGGCTAATTTCTAACGACGAGTGGAGTGCAGCAAACTCTACTCCTCATTCAACAACCGGAACGCCAATGCCAACACGGGCAAGCGCATCAAACTCGTGTTTTCCCTGAAAATCTTCCTTGTCAAGGCGTGAGATCGGAAAGTGTTTCAGCTAATTGCAGTTCCACTAAGGTTTGCGGAAACATCCACAATTGTCTCCTAACTGTCTTAGCGATGAGACTGGAGTGGAAGTGTTATCCTCCCGCACAATGAGATGCCCTGACATTTTGTGGTGGTAAATGCGAACACCATGCCTTGATATTTTGTGTTGGAAACAGAAGACGTTTGTCAAGCATGCTTCACCAAACACACTGTGTAGGAGCCACATGGGTAAGACTCTTTAACCCATGGAATTCAAAGCTGGATTCACTGTGCAATTTGCGATTTTCTAATGATTATTCAACTTGAAATGATGGGAGATGCAAGTCACATATGCGTGATGCCAGTGGTCCATGCGTTAACCGTTGCAGTTGATTTATACATATGTCGTTAGTGCAGCAGTTTATCTAAGCACCTAAGTATGGTGTCAAAGGAAGCATTGAAGCACCGTCCTTCAGAGGAGGGTACCACTTCTTGTCCTTTATCTAAGTCTGGTTTGCACGATGACCTTGATTTGGCAGGTCAGGAATACCTGGATGACGCATTGCTCTTCCCTGACAATCCTCCCTAGAAGCTATTTGTTTGGACATGTGGACTGTTTTTACCGATTCTAGCAGTACCATCAGCATTGCACTTTATCGTTCGCACTGCGAGAGATGCGACGTAGCTTCCAACCCCACCATTGTGGCACATATTTTGTCTAGATGTAGAGGGGGAAAACTAGCTATAACACCTTCTTAGTTGCATGCCTAAGGGTTTCTCCTACAACGCCGACTACATCGTGGTGGTCAGCGGTGGAGGTTGACCGAGGAGACCGCAGAGGGGGGACGTTGGGTACCCTTCAAACTGTTTGTTTTACGCCTTGTTTTGGGTATAGAAAATGCTTGGGGCTCCGCCATTGTAGTTGAACTGGACAACGCGACCTACCAACTGTGGCAGTAGCTTCCTAGCCCTTCTTGACGTCACCAGTACCATTTTAGTCCTAGTGCGTGAAGTAGATGTGTCTTATGCCCCATTACTGCTACCATGACTGCTTCCTTTCGTCATGGTCGGTGGCAAGCAAAGGCTGCATTGGGGCGCTGCAGTACGCATGCATGGATTAGTGGAGAAGGTGATGTTGCATTGTGGCACATTTTATCTCCACGTAGAGAAAAGTGATTCTTTCGATGTTTTTTTGGGTGACAGTGACTAAATGTTGGCGACACAGACGACGAGTGCGTGAGAGGTGGATGTTATCACGCAGGACTGCGATGGGAGTCTGCGCGTAAGCACTATGAAGAGGGAGGGAGAAGTGGCGATGGCGCATGCAAGCGATGGAGCGATGCACCAATCATCCAGTGAGTGGGTGTATCGGCTGCCACGCAAATCATTAGGCATCCATTCAACAAGGCCTCCCCTTCAACTCCTGTCTGAACTCTTGATGGAACTGAAACCAATGGAGAAGTAGATGCGCTGGTTTGGCAATGGTGAGGAGAAGGATGAATGGTCAAATAAATACTTGGACGAATCTGCCCACTACGCCTCAATAAGTGCGTCACCCACAACTCCTCACCACGAATCAGCACCATCACTCGGTCGACTAAGTGACAAGGCGATCCAAGTAACAAAGGAGATGCATTTTAACACCAAGTGACATGTGGGCTGCCAAAGAAGCAGATGCGTCTACCACAAGTCAGTTGATAGGGATGTTCAAGTGAAAGAGGAAGTGGGGAGGGGACGAGTGGTGGGTGGATGGACGGAGGGACGGAAAGGCGGTGGGTAACTCGCCAGTCACACCTGATGCGAAGTTGATGAGATTGCAAAGAATGCTCGAAGTCATCGTGAGGCGTAGAAGCTCGGCGAAAGAAGGAGTGCAAGGAGCCGACGCAGAAGCAGTCGTCTATGCAATAGCCGAAAATCCAGATAAACGCTAGTGAAAGGGATGGGATGCGAATGCGAAAAGAGGAGGAGGTGGAAGGCAGACAGCTACTTGAAGAGGGAGGGAGGGCGGAAGTGAGGGATTTGAAGGTGGAAGGAAGGGGAGGAAGAAGAAGAGACGAGAGCTGCGGCGAAGGACGGTGGTGGCGATGACAGAGGCAGTGTTGTCGACTCCGGCGGACAGCTGCCATGACGTGTTGTAGGCATCTCGTCCCCTCAACCGAGCGCTGAATGAATAAAAGGAGAGAAAGTAATGGAGGATTGATGGAGGGACGTACGGATGGACCGGTAGATGGAGGTGTTTCCTCGAAATGAAGTGGGCAAAGTCACTAGCACTTGGTAAAAGCACGCGACATTATCGCCTATCTCCTCTTCCTCCTCCTCATCCTCCGCTAAACGCTGGCTGTGCTAGCAAATGCATCAACAGCAACTCAAATCTCCCTCATACCTTCTCTTTAGTAAAGGCGCTGCCTCAACCAGAAGAGCCATTTTACCCACTTGGCTTGCAACATGGTGGTGGGTGTGGCGAACGTTGCCTTCTCCATCAACTCCCGATGGAGTCACTGAATCGGTGCTGGTGACTTGGTTGAGGCCGGCGCCGCTTACGTCCGCCGAGCAAGTTGGTTAGTAGTCGTCGTTGGTTGGCCGTCAACGTGGGCGCCGCTGATCGCTCGGCGCGACTTCGCATTCTTCACCTCCTTCTCCATTCTACCCTTCTCCTCATCCCGCTTCTCCTCCCACTCCTCCTCCCGTGTTCTCTTCTTCAAACGACCCTTTGCCTCCCTCTGCCTCCTCTTCTCTAGGATAACTTTCTTCGCGTCATTCGGAAGTGTAGTTATTGCATTCATGCACAGGAGGAGTTGGAGGAAGACGGAGAGATTAAATGCGACAATTGTTTGGTGAAACAGCTTCCTAACTTCGTTGGAAGAAGGCTATAAGCAAAATGGATAAAAGTGAATATAAAAATTAGTGAAATCACGAGAGAGGGAGGGATGGGTGGATGTGGAAAATGAAGGCCCTGTTAATGAGCTTCATCAATCTGATTCCCTTGTTGAATGCAGCTGGGTGAGAGAATACAGCTACTACTTTTGTTGAGAGGACTTGACAATAAATTGTAAAGGCCTTCCCATTAATCTACGTAAGCTGTCTGCCACCAGCAATTCTACTAGAAGCCGAACTGAGACGAAGTGGGACAACTTTGGGCAAACTCAATGCAATTGCGCTCTTCGATTGCCTCTCACGAAGGTGTCCAGGTGAGTCAATCCCCAAGGCGACATTATGCTGCCTTGTAACGCGGGTCAATTTATTACTATACTGACGCAGGATGGAAACCCCTCATCTAATTAAAGATATTGCTTTGAATACTTAAGCATTTCTCACAAGACTGGACTCCAACATGGGTACAGCTTTTGATTGTTGTTTTACGATCCCCAGGGCATTTATGAAGTGTTTTGCAGGATTTTCCCTACTAATTTCACATCACGCTGCAAAGGCTAGCTTGCATGTTGGAGTGGTGGTCCAGCGATTCCCACTTACACTCACATAAGTCACTTTCTTGGTGTAGAACCGAGCGATTTGGGGTGGGTTGGCGCATGCCCATTCCATCCCTTTTGATCAGTATACTTCACTGGAAAGATAAGTACTTGCACTTCTACCACCAGTCGCCTCTACATCTCTTAAAGATCATTGTAATGCTTTGGATGTTCTGACTGCTGAATTTGTTTTGAGACTGCGGTGGCCATACTGCCTAGCCGGGTGGGCTGGCCTCAGGGACTATGCCAGTAGCTCCGATCTCTCCCTCTTTGCTGAGTATACATATTCTACCTTAGTATTGTACCTTCTTTTGCCTTCAAGGACGTCTCATATGCTACTTTGGTGGCAGCGGAAAGTGGACCCAACTCTAACGCACTTTAATCTCGATATATACCGCTGGTGAAAACTGTGGCGGTGCGAAGGAAGTGCATGTGCTACGGATGGGATAAATCTCTGACATCCCACAACAGAAGGGATGACGATGATGTCCGCCTTCGGTATCTCTCCATTTCGTGGTCTGCAAGAAGGCTATTAACAACTAAATCGACACCAGCCATGAACCACCTGGAAACGCTTCGGTGCCGATATTTCTCCAATGTATCTGCTTAGGGAGACAGGTGTTCCCACATCTCCCTCTGGACACGCTAATGCTCGGCAGAACTTCATACTCCAAATTTGGTTTCCAATCCATTGGAAATCCAAGCTCATTCGAACTGCCGAAATGGGTCATGCATCTCCTCAGTTGCCCTTGATCATTCAAGGAGTTTAAGAATGCAGCGAAATCAATCCTTTTATTAATTCTCTTTGCCTTGTTAGTAAAGGGAAAATCCACTCCTTTTTAAGGCCATTCACGTTTACGCTGTCTAATAGCCTTGGCGTTAGCGATCATCTCTTGCAATTGGTTGGTAACATTCCAACCCTGGGCTCCTCCCTGAAGAAGCGACGTACCTCTCCTAATTGCTTCATCACTTTCTTCTTCAAATCCTCTTGTTTCTACAAGAGAAGAAACAGCATTTATCAACTAAACCACATAAAGCTTGCACCTGAACTCAAGGCAGCAATGTAGCTTTCAACAAAAGGCGCAGGATGTTGGGCTCACACGTACCTTATCACTAATGGAAAATAAGATACGATTAAAGAACAATACGAGGTCAATTTAGCCTCCAATTGGTTTATGCAATGGGAGTGGAGAGTACTTACTCGGCAGGGGCAGCACCGACGGTGATGACGAGGAGGGCAAGAGCAAGAAGGATGGACGCCTTCATCTTTGTTTTCACTTCGGTTAGTTTGGCTGGTCAGTGAAGGGCTCGCTGCCGTCTTATATACGCGTTTAGCTTCCGGACGCCGTTGTATATGCTTACGCGTTCAGAGTGGCTGTTCAAGGCATGTACCATGGATCCTTCCCCTTGTTCTAGTCCTTCCGCTCCTAAATACTTTTATAAGCGCAATAATTGTTAGTTGAAGTGAACTGTTTCCAATTAGCAGGTGAAAGGAGGATAGCTGTCTGACGCTGAAAAATTATCCGGCGATTTTTGAATGATGGTTATGTCTACGAGAGTACCGATATACCCACCATGTAGGCTTCTTCGCCGCTTTGAAGCCAAAGTTGGTTTGCACAAATTGGATTAACAGGGGTACAAGGAAGGTGAAAATATTTTGGGTAATTGAAATGGCTGTCATGGTGGCTAAAATTAAGGGAGCGTATTCTTGTAGGAATTAAGTTCGAGGCAACTTAATGAGGCTGTAGTGGGTCTAGGGTAGTGTCTTGCTGCAGCTTCTGAAAGAGAAAGGTGTGGATTTAAATGTTTTTAACTTATGGTGGTGATAGCATTCTTAGCCATGATAAAACTGTACTATAAACAATCGTCCCACTGGTTCAACCCGATGACATGTTCAGGCACATAGCACACACTACGGGCAACTCTCCTTCTCTGTGTCACCTTCGACAATCATCCATGCTACCTCAATGCAGGCCATCGCATCGGTCAATAAAGCAGATGGGAAAGGAGACGCGAGTTCAACACCATAAATGCCCAAACTTGTTTTATTCAAGGCATTGCATCCATTTTAATGCATTGCAGTTTACGTTATTGTGTTTTGACATTAGATATTCTTCGTACATTTAGGGAGGCAGTGAACGAAGTTTGTTTCATCAAGCTACATATTTGTTTTACCTTGACCCTTTCAGGTGAACTATTCCAAAACGTGGGTCCTTGGTGAAGCTATATTTTCATTAATGAGAAAGAAACCATGGTGTGTTGTGCGATCCAGGCAACATGACCTCAGGTAGTTGTTCATGATATTTATTCGGATGTAAGGATGGATTTGTGTCTACATCTCAAAGTGAGGTCCATCACAATCACTTGTCCATTTAGCGGTTAACCCGTAAGAGTATCCAAATAAATTACGTTTTACGGCCTCCATAACTTGCCTGCACTTACGCTTCACTAATCAGTTATTCACTTCTGACACTTGCACACGTTGGCTCTTATTTCTTGTCGTGAAGTGCAGTACAACTGCTCGACAACCCTGACACTATGGGTGAAATACTTCCTCGGAAAGGTATAGCAATACCTTATGTGCACTAGAAGATCACTTAATCTGTGAACAGAAGATTAGCACAGTTAATCTTACAGTTTTGCATATTAGTTAAACATTGTAGGTAGCCCAGATCTTTCCGACGTCCATAGAAGCTAGAAGGCTAAGGAACAAAATGTAATTATGGCGCACAAAAGTCTGGGAGGCTAACAACATGGTTTGGAGGTAATGCTGCTAAAGCAGGGCAAAATGGTGTAAACCTTGTGTTCACTTGACTAAAATGAAGAATTAAACAAACAATCAAAGCGTTACACAGCCCCTTATTTTTTGAGCGGTGGTCTAAGTTAGAAGCTGAGCAGGGCATCGGGGTTTCACAACTCGTCAGATGATTGGACGAGTGCTAGCAAATCAGCAGAGGGAATCAAGTGGTTACCAGCATCAAATAACTCGGGGGTTCCTACTCACAGCAGTTATCCATTATAGCACCATAGACTAGCAGCCAGTCTGCAGTCTAGAGGTATAATATTAGCAGTTACCTTTTTTCTTTCAAGCGTTGATATTTAGGGGAGGAGAGAGTGGAAGTGGTCAGGGAGGGCTTAAGGTCGTGGCATACACAATAGGATTGATGGTGAGCGTATCAAAGTGAAATCGTTGCCTGTTGTTTACTTGAAGCTTTTACGTGACAAACCAAGTTGAGTCGGTCCTTCTTTGTGCAACTTCAAGCTTTTTGACACATCGATGGGGTATGATTGAACACGAAGTATTTTTCCTCAATTTAACGCAGGATGCCTCCATGCAATGCTAGCATGCACTTCTTCATTGGATATGATGACTCCAACATCAAAATAACAAACTTCGTTAGCCTTATCGTTCCTTGGGTTGTTTGTTTACTTAGCAGCACACATAATCGCCGATGCTTGAGTCTTACTTTGACCTTTTCTTTAAAGGAACACTCCTCCTTTCAGGAGCCGAAAAATGTGTTTTTAATCAACAAACGATCGGTAAATAATTTGGCAGCTACGAGACCTTTTGAAGTATGCGAAGCCTTTCAGGACTAATCTCACAAAGCTCTATTATGTTTACTATTTGGATAATTTATAACAGAATAATTGGTACCGATGTCCCTACCTTTGCAGACTGCCCAATAAACATGTGAAAAAGTTCGCTACGGTGATGTCAGTGTTGATGTCGTCAAGGAAGTGAAGAGGTGTTAGGGAATAAAAGGCTCAATAATTTTGAGTGATGTTGCCATTGGGCCAGTGTTTGCACCACATGAAGAAACTCCATTCCAGTTGGAAGTGTCTAGAGGGCGCACGAAAATTTGGCGACTAGGATATTTGATTCGAAGGTGATGGCTGATGCTTAATATTTTTAAGTGATGTTGCCTTTGGGCCAGTGTTCTTACAATATGAAGGAACTCTACATCAGTTGGAAGTGTCTAGAGGGCACACGAAAATTTGGCGACTAGGATGTTTGCTTCGTAAGTACTGGTTGATGCAGGAGGTCGACCAAGAGCAGCATTTGAACTGCCAAGAGGGGTCATACATCTCTTCACTTGGCCTCGAATTTCCATGACTGGCACGGTTAGCTTCTGGGAGTCTCCCAGTACCGATTACGTTGTGGTGGCTGATGCGCGAGGTGTACCGAAAGGAGAGTCGAGTACGACGCTTGAAAGAGGAATGGGGCTGTGTAATACTTTGTTTGTTCTGATTGCCGCATTCGGTTACGGACTGAGGTGGCCATAGCGGTTTCTGAATACATATTTTACACTTCAAGAAAGTCTCACCACGCCCACACTCATCACTCATGCTCACCAATTTGGGGTTCATGTAGCTTGGGAAGCCCAATTTAGCTCCACTTGTGTTGCGCTAGTGCTACTGGCCCCTTACCCATTTTGGTCATCATGGCTGAAGCTATTTCGCTGAATTGCAGTTCTATAGCTCTTTGAGGGGTGACTCGGAAGTCACTCTTGATTGCACCGGCTGGTGGTACACAATGAGACCTTCAGAAGTGGTGCTTCTTAGGTATGATGATACCTACTTGGATAGTATGGTGATCAGGCCCTCGAAATCGTACCGACTCACATCGTGAGCACTGGAGAAGGAAGGCGAGATTAGTTGGCCTTCTAGGTGGATGCTCCACTGAACAGCGAATGGTGCAGAGCATGGACCATCACGGGGCTACACCGAGTCAGTAATATCGCCTATCCTCGAAATCGGGGAAGTGGAAGAGTGAAACTTATCAGTGATATGGTACCAAATGTCACCAGTGCCTTCAACTTGGAGGGGGCATGGTGACCTCAACTGCATTACAGCCGTCAAGGGAGAAGTAACCGAGGTGGGCGCTGAGTACGCCTCAAGAAAGAGAAGGGGAACTGTTTGNAGTGATATGGTACCAAATGTCACCAGTGCCTTCAACTTGGAGGGGGCATGGTGACCTCAACTGCATTACAGCCGTCAAGGGAGAAGTAACCGAGGTGGGCGCTGAGTACGCCTCAAGAAAGAGAAGGGGAACTGTTTGTCTTACACGTGTTACCTCCTTCGACCACGCCCACTAGCCCTCTGACCGCACCTGGCATAGGTGACAAACCAGTCTACCCACTGGTGAAGCCACTGGCGGCTGTTGAAACGACTCAAGAGGCCGTGTTCCACTTAGTTTCGCTAACCATCACATGTCTATTCCAGAACAAACGCGGCTTCAAATGGAAATTAGCAACGCCTCAAATGCTCAATTCCTATCCCATTTCACCCCAAAACCTTAGGCTATGAGCCTCGCAGTCGATGGCCCTCGTTGGTCTGGTACAGGGCAGCCTTCTTATGAATAAGCATTTATTCGTGAAGAGAAGAACGCCCGAAAGCAGACAAGTTAAGCAGTTTCCTTCTGGAGACCTTTGCAGTACTCAACCAGCGACCCCCGAGTTTTGCCTTTGTCTAGGTGAATAATAAAAAAAATTTTCTTCTGACAGAATATACTGAAACCTACCGTCCAGCATTGTTTTATTATAGTCCTTTGCGAGTTGAGCAATTAGTTTTCCAATTGGGTCCTCGCAGAAGAATCTGCGTATAAATTCTATTTCTTTCTTGTTACTCTTTCCAACATCCTCCGTTTTAATTTTCCTAAAGGCAAATAAGCGTTTTAATTGGAAAATGTATTAGGTTTCGCATGAGGCTATGCAGACACTCGAAATGGGCACCCACCAAGCCGACACCGCCACTACGCATACNCGCATTCTACAGGTTGTTCAGTTACCAGTGTAGTCGAGACCGTCTTTTATATGACCAGCACTGGCTCATGTTTATCGCATCCTTTTTCGGTTAAAGTGTCCTCCATGGATGCCCCGTAATTGGTCAATTACTTGTCAACGTCATTGCAGCTAGCGCCATTACGGTACATGAAAGAGAAGTAGATGGTGTTGTTCCCTTTACTCCATGTGCGTCTAGTCCCTCCACTTCAAAGTGCTTTCCTGCTATAAACAGTTGTCAGCTCTTCTAGTTGTGTCAATCGTGCTTGGGGCTCTTGGAATTATCCCAAGTGCCCCAATGAGCCCACTTCCTGTTGACGGCGGGCAACGAGTTAACATAAACGCGGTATGCTAAGTGGGCCTTAGACGAATCAAGATGTACAAGGAAGCGGTTAAGTTGCTAGAGCTCATCGGATGACCTGAACAACTCCTACGTGTTCTGCTGCACCTCTTGTGAGCCCTCAGGTCGTTGTGGACGGTCGGGGTTGATCGATGAGACTCAGGCATGTCAGTCGTACGCGACAAGCAGAAATCGGTCGCAAAGCTATGCAGGCCGGTTTCTAGTCGAATTTCGCATTAATAGTGTGTTACTTCATGGGCCGAACAGGGTTTACGATTGTATGATCACGAGATTGGCAGTAAAATGCACAGTACTAGATAAAAGACATGAAGAGGAAGACTAGTCTAACCTGGTTCATGAAGAATCATCTGTCACTATGCGTAGGTCATGAGACAAATTGTTGGTGTGTGCAAGGACTGGAGAAGAGGTGGTAGCGTTTGAGTAGACAAGTTCTACCCACGTGCAATAAGGGTGAAGAGTAAGCCGTAAATTCCTTCACTTTGTTCGCCTCCACCTCAACAAGCGTTATCAAACGTTGGATTTCAAAAGGGAGCATTTGTCAACGAACTGACCTACTGGTCCACCTGTGAAGGGGAAATGTCATGCTGTAATCGAAGAAACATACAATTATTGCTCCTTCAAACGCCTACTCACTGCTGCACATGCACAGACAGGATCCGCATTCACACCTCGATGTAAGGGGTTGGGAGAGTGGAGGGAGATGGGGCTCCATCCTGTTTCCTTGAACCAGTACAGCCAATGAGGTGCAGAAAATACCGAGGGTTGTATCGTTCATACATGCAAACAATGCATTTGACTATGGCACATCTCAGAGTGAGCTCTTGTTTCGTTCAGATAGGGTGGTCAACTAGTGCTTTTTAATGTTTGTTTGTTTGCCTCTGTTGTGTTAAACTTCAAAGGTGAGCAAATTTTGCGTTACGGGTATGGAAAAATAACATCAAGTTTTATCTATCGGTCTCTTAAATGTTAACAGAGTGCGGGGTGAATACTTGGANTGGCACATCTCAGAGTGAGCTCTTGTTTCGTTCAGATAGGGTGGTCAACTAGTGCTTTTTAATGTTTGTTTGTTTGCCTCTGTTGTGTTAAACTTCAAAGGTGAGCAAATTTTGCGTTACGGGTATGGAAAAATAACATCAAGTTTTATCTATCGGTCTCTTAAATGTTAACAGAGTGCGGGGTGAATACTTGGAGTCAAGCCCAGCTTTAACTATGGGTGGGTTTGTTTTAGGTTGCCTGTTCATAAGTCCACATCAACAGTGTCAGGACTGACTCAGTCTAAGGTACCAGTAGTTACTTTGGCGCATGTAAACAATGCATCTCAAGGGTTTGGGCATGAATGCAGCACCGCTTGCCACCGTGACCGAATTACATCCACTTTCAGATCAACGAAATGCGAGTTGTCATTGTCGCTCTCCTCGCCCTTCTGGCTGCCGTCGCCGTGTCTGCTGATTAAGTGTAACCGTCATTGCTCCAACCGCCCCCTTCCTTTGTTGTCTAGAGAGGTAAGCCGCACAGCTTCATCATTTCCACCTCCCTCTTGCCAACACGCGAATCTAAACGTCGCGCTCGATGGAAAAACTTAATTCGTGATATCAAAGCCATGCAGAAGGATGGGCTAGAGGAATGGGAGAATTTCTACGATAAGGATCCACTGGGCCAAAAATTGCTGACCACTATGTCAAGTTGAAGAAGATTATCAAAGAAGCTAGGTTTGCATTTGGCCCCTTTCCTCCCCTTTTATTCAGGCTTCGTATTCGAAAAGCCATTGCAGAATATGTGAAGCAGTTGGAGAAAGAGGAATGAGTCCACAGCATTACACTCTTTGTCGAATTGGATTAAGTAAATAAATGGCCTGGTGATTCTCCATGTCTCTCCACCTATTCAATTGATGATTGTTTGGTTGGGTGGTTGGTTGGTTGGCTGGTTGGTTGGTTGGTTAGTTGGTTACTAGGGCAAAACTCCTCAGTGCTTAATTGAGTAAAACAATCAAGTTGATGTCCACAAACGAAGCACTTGAAGGAATGAAAGGAGACGCAGGCTTAGTCTGAAGAGGGACTGAGGTGATTTGCACCTGGATGACACGCCATGACAGCAAGGTGGTCGAAGCTAGGCGACCCAAGCGACGAAGCAAATTAATAAGTTATGGAACCACCAGATTCATGTGAGTCTTGATGCGGCACGTGTTGATGGGTCGCGACAACTTGTGATGACTGGCAGAATGCATACGATTGCTCGTACTCATCGGTACTGCCCCTCGCGTTCTTTACATTCGAGGAACTGATCCCATAACCTTTTGATTTCTTGTATCGCGGAGAATCTTTGAAGTTGATGGAAATGGCTTGAGACAAGCTGAATCTGCATAAGCTGGCGTCTAGTCGAATGTGGCGTTGAGAAACAGTTGAAGAGAACGCACTAGTCTAGGAAGAAGAGGTTGACGATGCATTACTCAATTTTGGGTGCGCAGCAAAAATGCACAGGCCTACCACGCCCAAAACCGAGTTGGCGAACAAGTGAGCAGATGACTGTTTGATGTCACTACTCCCCTTGGCAATTCCACTGAACCTGTAGTTTCCTCTTGTTAGAGAAATGAGCTGCACTTAAGGAAAGATGTGCTGGTCGCTTCACATATCCGGTGCGAGTCGTAAGAGCGCTGGTGTGAAAGCAGATTGCGTGAACAGATGGTACTGCAGGAAGAGGAGTCACGTCCATTCCTTCTCGCCCCTCCGTTTTCACTCCACTGGTGTCAAGCTCTGCATGTGGCTGGGTCCTATCCGGCAAGCAGAGAAGCGGAGGAAATATTGTGTGGTAACATCGTTGTCGCAGTTATATAAGTAGGGTGAACAAAATCGTGACGACCTTCTCCAGGTGCTTTACGAGTGGAGCCACATGAATGGTTAATAAGATCGCTGCAGAACACGAGTTGGCGCGAGTCCCCTATGACAGGCGCCATTTTCACCACTTCTGCTAGAGACTGTAGTCAGAGCAATCCGTTGCAACGTAACGCATGAATTGATAGGAATTGCTATTAATCGAAAGTCAAGCACTAACTGGCATGAACAGGTGCGATTTGGGCTTCAGTGGAGGCACTGAATATCGAGAAGTGTCACATAATGCTGCAGGCCGCTGCTGATCATTGCATCCATCAACCGCAACATCCAATAATGGTCCAGTAGTGAGAATAGCCCTCTTTTTTGCAGACAAGTTGGAGGACAATGTGCATTACACTTAATTGATTAGTCCCCAATATTGTTTCCTTATTTAGAATATATCTACGGTGTTCCTTGAGGTATTCAAGCTGCACTTTTACGCTTGGTAGTGTGTTTCGATCGGCTGCTAGTGCTCTTTGTCCTTGTGAGGGCGCACGTGTCAACTATTGGGTTGAATTAGGGTTGACCTAGTAGAGATGAGCATTCATTGGGACCTCAGCGATTGGGCGAGTGTTGGGCCCACTTAAATGCATCAGTAGCACGAGAGTAGCTTGAGCAGAGCTACCTGCCTTCAATGGGATTGGATAATTCATAGCAGCAAACATGTTTCACGGTGGTAGTGGCCACACAAATGTGTTCCTTCGGCATTTAAATGCATGTTAATCATGGTTCAATGACAGTGGTTTGGATTTCGGAACCGTCGATCAGGTCAAGCACTCCGTGCATGGGATGAGGTTATTCTGCAATTGCATTCCTGAAAATTCACTCGGAAATGAATAAATTTATAACGAGTAAACCAAAAGAAATTAAAACATTGCATTTGATCTATGGCCTTGTAATTGCTGTTTTCTAATGAAAGGTCTCCCCTCCTTGCCATTTACTGTACTGCTTCGCTCTTTCTTTATGATCGCTGTTCGGAAGGCTAGATTTGAACTGGTCTAATGACGCGTATAGAGCAGCACCGCTTTGGGTACTTGCTAGGCTCAAATAACCTGCACTTAAAACATTGGGTACTTGCTAAGCTCAGATAATCTCTACTTAAAAGTTTTCAGGGATATCGCA
Organism: Taenia saginata; assembly: GCA_001693075.2. NCBI lineage: Eukaryota > Metazoa > Platyhelminthes > Cestoda > Cyclophyllidea > Taeniidae > Taenia > Taenia saginata. The sequence continues at coordinate 53,391 of LWMK02000483.1, forward strand.
CCGAACTGGAGACATGGCTTCAGATGGAAAGCCTAAGTAAATCGTGACTTCATGCAAGAGAAATTAACGAAATTCTATAACAATAAAATAGGAATTACAGTCAGTATGCACGAGTTGGAACAAGTTGGGAGAGGTCGTGTGAAAGATGCTACTTTCTTCAATTCCATAGACTTCAAAAAATGAATCGCACCAGCTTTTACCCCATTGTGAGTCACATCAGTGTTCCCACCATTTCCGCATTGGAAAAAGTTCAAGACGCATTTCCAAACAGAGCCCATACCTTCTTGACCATTCAGCTGCAATACTGAGGAACAGACAGAGAGAAGAGGTGGAACCACACATGGGCTACAATTTGGGCGGCACGGTCTGCCGAAGTTGAGGAATGCAATAGTGGTACAATTGTCTTCGGCGAGTTCTCTCCCCATCCTCATAACTCTTGGAGGTACGCCTTCTCTGTCCACAACAAGTCCCATTGTTAGGCAGAGCAAGAAAGTGTCAATGATGGCTTTCCAACATTGGTTGCCGAGGCTGGTAATGGGTAGTAAAAGGGCATACCCAGTGCATTTAGCTACGATATGATCCAGATCATCAATCATAGTCTACAATCGACAACGAAGCAATGTCTTACAACCATTGCATTAAGGCAGGAAATAGCTTGCTTCAATTTAAGCAATGCTGAGTGACATCATCCCCTTCCCTTCCCTTCAAATGCGTGCTTCCTCTGGCTGAAGGCGTTTCATTCCTGGGTCACCCTGCCCTGAAATAAAGTTCATTTTTCCACAAGCGGGTGTAGGGTAGTTGCAAATGCACAAACGTCACACGCAGGATCACGCAAAGATTTCAAATCGAAAAAGACAAAACTATTGATATGTTCGAATGCCTGTGTGTCTTTAATGAGACTGATTAGCGATTGAATAAAAGGGGATTTGACTGCAGGCTTACCGACAAACACATTGTGGTGTTTAATCAGAGCATTCCAATTATTGTTCGGTTGGAGTTTTGAATTGGTGCTGTAGTTGAGGGATTTGATCCACGTGTTGGTGAGGGCCTACCTGGGTGCTCATTTAGCGATCCTGACCCAGAGCCATGCCGCAGTACCTCAGGTCCTTCCATACGCCAACAGTGCCTCTTCGCCTCCTCCTCATTATCTAATATCCTATCTTTCCCGGTCTTCAGGAAGGTCTCCAAGTACTACATTGGTGGGTATCGATGATATTCGAATCGAAAATTGACCATGTGTCTTAGGGCTAGAGTCGAGTTCCTTGTTAATGACATTCTTGCAGAACACAAGATGGGGTAGATGAAGAAGTTGGATGTCATAAGCAGACCATGTGTTACGGGACTTCGGAGATTCCCATCCATGGCAAATACACCACATTACCATTGCTACAGTTTGTTACGAGCGGGTCACAGCAGGAGAGAAATCACTTAACGTCGTGTCCGGCTTCCGCTGCTACGAATGTAGAGTTCCAAGACCTCCTTATATGCTAGAGAAGTCGTGGTACCAGGATGGAACACAGAGGAATGAGGGCCACTGGCACGTTTGGAAGCCAGCCCACGACAAACGTCTGCTTCTGACTTCCATAAAATATTTGCCAAGAATTGCCCAACTTATGCATTAAACATCTCCAGAATGTGTCAACTGCAAAGCTGTGATTTCACCCCC
>LWMK02000484.1:0-13773 GCA_001693075.2 Taenia saginata
AATTGTGTCAAATCGCCAATAGACCTAATTGTGATTTCAGCAATCCTANTGGTACATCTGCTCGGTAATTGTGTCAAATCGCCAATAGACCTAATTGTGATTTCAGCAATCCTATGTCCACAAAACCTCGGGTATAGTTCTTCGATATACCAGAATACAATGCCAAGACGACCGCTGGGCAGAGTCCATTGGATTATTTTCCCAGCAATCGAAATATTTCGCCAAGCAGTAGCCACGCCGATGCGCAGAAATTTTTGACGATGGGCAGAAATTCACCAGTCTCTACTGTTAAAGTCATCGGTATCGTTTGAGCATATTCATGGCATGCGAACTGAAGACGCAGCACTAACTCTCTCAAATTAACTAGTAAAACAGTACATACCAAACGCTCTGTAGGGAGACTTGAGTGTCTTATTACACTTGGGGCCAGAGTGTTGGGCGTTAGTACGCGAGCAAGGCTTAGACGGACTGCTTGTTGCTACAGAAGTACAAGAAGGGGGTCATTCTTACCTTCAACAATTCACTACCTCGTCTGTTATTCTGAACGCATACAGACATATTCGGAGAAAGCAGACTGGTTAGGCAGTGGCATCCTTTGGTGGTAAATGTGCTAAAGGCATGCAGAAGTTTAGAGCTTTGTAAAGTGGCAGCAATTTTTTCTTCAGGGAAACTAGCGCTTCTCAGCCACAATTTTTAGGTGTGCATACCATTTTAAAAGGTGAGGTTAAGAAAGCAATGTTATATGTTTACGATCGTTTAAGGCACAAATCTAGTACTATTCCAAGTAGGAAATGTCTGCGTTCATTATTAGCAGCGGCATTTTTAATTATCACATAGAATTTATTACTGCATTTGATAAAAAAGTNCATTTTTAATCAACATATAGAATTCATTACTGCATTTGATAAAAATGTAGCTCGGTTTGGCACATTTTCCCTGACGAAAGGTGATTGCATGAGTGCGCAGCTGCGTATTACGGACGGAGAGGGTTGTCGGCAAGATGGCTTTCATGACATGGGACGCATAAAACTAATGGTGAACTCCTAGCTGTGGAATTGACCTATACAGTCGTGCCCGTTCTTCTTTTCCGTAGATATCTAACTGTGTGTTTCGTAACATATTTCTGCCTTTATACGACACCCGTGAATGCAGTCGTGAGATCTTCAGTGCTTAGCTCATCTATTCATTACGAGGCATTTCGCACTTTGTGACAGTGGGATGTTACAACCACGTTGGATGGAAAAATAATGGTTAGTACGTCAGATGATGCACAAACTGTACCGCTACGCACAAACAGGCGCCATCCAAGGCACAGGTCAGAGCTTTGTCATTGGACACCCTTGGCCAGCAACCTGAGCACGTCAAGCTGACGGAGGGAGTAAAAGAGAAATCGAAGCAAATCATTTTCTTGTTTGGGAAGCCAATGCTGCAAAAGAGTGTCGCAAAAATGTTACAGAAGCAACACAAAAGAATTCTATCTAACATTAACCAAAGGGAATGGTTGCAAGATCAAAATATGCCAGCTTGGCAAGACCAAATTAGACAAATAATATTCAGTAACACTTCCTAACGCACGGAAGCGTAGCATTTCACTGACTCGGTTCTCTATTTCTCCACACAATGGCTCTAAGGAGCCATCGTGAATATTGTGGTGTTCGACGGTGACGAAAATTCGCAGAAATGGGAGGTCAAGAGGGTAAAATATAAACCCTTCTGCTGAAGCACGGCCCTCCCAGTCTTTCTGCTCTATTTAAGGGTTCAAAAGCAGTGTGTAAAAACACAAGTTAGGCTGTTTACCTTTGCTATAATGGTTGGACACTTTAGATAGTGCCAAATAGTAGAAATGTTCCCAGTGGGGAAGGAAATTCAAATGTTGGCTGGCCTGGTTATAAGGTGGTTTATTCAGTTGCTTGATGGTAAGTGGAACCGCAACGCAGCGACTTTGCAGTGCAAAATAAGGATAGAAATACACACAGTTTTGTGACATCCTGCTTCTCAGATTAAATCCGGCAGACACAATTAGTGTTGCGATGCCTGCCAAACCTCATTGCTAAAATGCATTGAGCGCCGAGTCCGACACTGCTTTTATTGTCCTTCTCATGCTTTGTTACATGGTTAGCACCACTGCTTGTCAGCACGAGTACGGCTAGCATAAGTGAAGGAGTCGGTGGTGGGAGGGAAAGGTCTGCATTGACATTAAAGCCTGAATCGTGCAATTTATTCACTACCCTGAAGTGGCGTGCTTTATGGAACACCTTCATCCTTTATTACTGGTTCTTGCCGTTATTTTCCTGGTCGCTTAGATAGTCAGCATCTGATCGCTGTGGACGGACTGTTCTTCTGTGTCTACCGAATAACTATTAACATGTCCTCCAATGCGCAGTGGAAACAAGCTGCTGTCGATTACATACAATTCCTAGCTTGTAAATAGTGTAGCCCTTGCAAAAATACGTAGTCTTTAGTAAGAGTCTTATAAGCGCCACCTCTGGTCGGTAAAATGCCCTACATATTGGCAAATTTAGACGACATGAGAGAATTCATTTTGCAAATCGCCCAAGGGTTTTGTGCATTCACGTAATTCAGTGCCACTTCAATCAGTGATTCTATACTAGCTTTAGTTTTAATAAACCTAAAACTTAACATCTTTCTTCTATTCCTTCCGAGCACCACATTGTTCTGGATGAACGTTTATTCTGTAGATATTTTTGGTGCAATAGCAGATGGGCCTCTGTAGCGCACCTCTTGGTTAAAGCACTTAAGACAGGGAGATCTTGACCTTTACAACTGCAGTAACATGATTGACAGATTTGGGTGCACCAATGAAGATGCGACACTTTGGTGATGAACCGTTGCTGAAGTTCATTTGGGGCTTAGAGTTTTGCAAACCGCGAATGACCAGTGGTGTCAATCAATTGGCTATGAACAGCATTGTGGTGTTCCCGTAGCATTAACAGCTTCGATTCCAAAGTTTGTCGAAATCAAGAAAACAGGAAGACACTCATATCGATAAAACAGTAAACTTGTAGCCAACCCAAACAAGTTCAAACGCAAATTTTGGAAACGGGCAAGCATTTTGATATTTTGATAATAGTTGCACACGCGTGTTTTCCCACAAAATTACCAAATCACCACAATGCCTGCCATTAGTATGGAGCGAACCTTGTCAAAAGGTACTAGATCCCTTAGACCCAACGCTTCGGCCCTCACGTATTTCCGTGAAGTCTAGGCGACATTCAGCTACTGGCCACCAGGAAAACGCCACAGGTATCAACANCCCAACGCTTCGGCCCTCACGTATTTCTGTAAAGTCTAGGCGATATTCAGCTACTGGTCACCAGGAAAACGCCACAGTTATCAACTTTCGCTCCACTCACATCTCCCTTAAGGTAGCTCTAAGTCATTAGTGGATTGACTGCGATTCGTTTAAATTTGGCAATTTTTATCCTCTCAATGAGAATCCATTCATCCTTCTAAAAAATACATAAGGGAGGTGGATATCTAAGGTTGGTTCTTAGTACATAAAACTGTCACATTGACAAAAGTGTGTGCCCACAAAAGAGAATAAAGAGAAGACTAAGGTCTCGCTCATCTTTGACCCCATACATTGACAGACACTTCAGCTTGTCTACTCAGGCATTAAGTCAGAAATAACCTGATGAACAGCAAATAGACAAATTTATAATCCGTTTTATCCTCGAAAAGAGTCATCAAGTACCGAAATTTAGGACGTTAATCTTCTTTATTTAGTCTCAAGATCAATGATGCCTTAATAGTGTATTCAAAAATATTCGTTGAAAGTTGGTTCGCATTGCATACACCTGCACACTTTTTGTTCATAAATTGGGCCTACATGCATGAATGCATGAGTAGCAGTGAGGGAGCGCCAATTTTGTTTCCTCACGTATGGAACGCAAATTAAATAAATTAAATGACCTTATCTGGGCACAGGGTTAATCACTGCACACTTTTTGTTCATAAATTGGGCCTATATGCATGAATGCATGAGTGGCAGTGAGGGAGAGCCAATTTTGTTTCCTCATGTATGGAACGCAAATTAAATAAACTAAATGACCTTATCTGGGCACAGGGTTAATCACGGTTGCTTGCGGTAGTAAACAGTTTTTAAGATATCTGGATTGCTTTGGTGTATTCAAAGTGTTCTGTCGCCACATCGCCCTGTCCTGCTGGTTTGGTGGGTGCTTCGTTAAGTTTATTAACATCGAGACTTCGAATGGAGAGGCCCTGTCTGTNCGGTAGTAAACAGTTTTTAAGATATCTGGATTGCTTTGGTGTATTCAAAGTGTTCTGTCGCCACATCGCCCTGTCCTGCTGGTTTGGTGGGTGCTTCGTTAAGTTTATTAACATCGAGACTTCGAATGGAGAGGCCCTGTCTGTCAAAAACAGATGCTACTAGATACTGAGATCTGGTTGATGTCAACAGTGATATGAGCCTTAAGTTTGCCATGAATGTCCCCGTGCCTAGTGCAAAATTATTTGATTAGCATAAAAGCACTGCTCAACAACCCTGAGAGTTAACCTCGCTTTTGGCATTGCTTCTTGTGTTGACTGGATAAGGGTGGTTCTTAACATTTTCAATATGCGTATTCCATGAGATAATTTATTTTTGTCCCCTACCCTTACTGCTTTTCTTAAATATTGCATGGCAGGGTTTCATTAATTAAGTTGCCACAATGTTTGTGGCGATAAGGTGAAGATGGTGAGCCTGGTAGCGTTAAACAGTTTGCCATTTTACCTGTCACATTACTGCCCATGACAGGATCAATCGCATGGAAAGTCTGTGCTACTCTTAAGGAATTAGTAAGAACATGCTTTGCTGAAAAACGGTTCGCAGTTGAAGCTCGTATACATTGTCTATGCGCATTCTACTTTCCATTAACAAGGTCCATCACCGGCGGAACTAGTACAAGACCCAACTAGCTTGCGAATGATGATTAGCAACGCAAAGTCCACTGCCTTCCCAAATGAAATTGATTAAAAAGGAGAAAAACCGAACATAATTGCTCCTATTTTCTAATAGAGGTGCATGCCATCCATAACGAGATGGTTTAGCTGAGCTCCTAATCAAGTCAATGTGCTTATTGAGGCAAAGCTCCTGCAAGTTGTGGTGTCCACATCACATTTAGATGGCCAAAACCGCAACCTGAAATGGAACTGGAGGTCACAAACTCTGCAAAGATGAGCCGTTCCTTAAAAAGAACGTAGGGATCTTAATATGCACCCTTGGCTCACATCATATTTCATGACTAGGCTACATATAATTTAATCAAATAAATTTCTTCGAGTGTCAAATGCCAAAAATTCTGATTTTTTCAGTGAGAAAGGGGACATGTCTCATTTTAAATTAATTGTTTTCTCCTAAGACATTCGGAAGTTGCTTCTTGGTCATAGGTTGCTATTTCAGTCAAATGCACGAGTGGAAGGCAGGGAAAATGACTGTAAAACTTCCATGAGTTTGTAGTTGGTTGTGAAAATACATTGGGGTTCAACATCGTAAATGACTTGGTAAAGTGTAATCTTTTTATATTCCCACTTTAGTTCGCACAAAATCAACGCAGTATAATAAATCACACAAATTATCTTGAAAGTAATTTTGCTAGAAGCGTCTATGGGTTTCATAGTGTATTACCTGGATTTCACACCGTTTCGCTAAGACCGCGCTACGAAAATTAAGTTCCCAAAAGCCATTTGTTTAGCCATAACTTAAAAGGTTTAATGGATATGCACCTCCTTTACATCACTGTGTGCTCTGTTTGTTTGGCTACCGATTTCACTAACGTCTCCTAGACAATGCTGGTAGCACCATTTACTTTCTGTTTGCCAAGCGTACATAGTTTGCTGAAGTGTTGAGCCTTATTTGTCTTCAAGAAAGTCTCGGAACACCACACACGCTGATGAATGGGAGCAAATATTATCGATATAGGTTTCAAGGCTCCTGGTTCTGTTTGGAGTAATTTAAAACTACCTCTTAATGGATCAGAAAGCCAAGTCTATTTCTACATCCAACTGTTGCGCTGAAATTCACTTACCACGGGACCACTTCAAATTCCTGCCAAGAGCACGAAAGCAAGCTTCATTCCCATTAAGCTAAACTCAAAGTCGGGCCATGTGAATTTTTAGCGCACATCCATNATCCATACATTTTCAGATCTGCTGTTTGTTCGTAGCATAAATTCCACCAGTGACCTGTTTTGCGTGCTCGATTTGCCAAGAAATGGCGACAAACAAGACCAATTCGCCCGAATAAACTTTACCAAATGGTAGAAAACTCAGGTAGTTGAGTCATCGTACTAAGGCCGACAGTGGTGAGGTCATTAGAACACTGAATTTAAAAGTGGTTCTTATTGCATGTCATGCGACTGACTAGCCACCTTGTTGACCATCGCACCCAATGCCTTAAGGAACGTTAGCAAAACTAAAAATGCATGTTTAATCATCCCAATCTTTCATTAGTCGTGGTACATATATGTGCATTTTTTCTAAGCGATGGCCCATTCAGTCTCGTCATAGCAAAACTTCATTAATGGTGCTCTTTGTGAAATTCTTAGTGATGATGCTGCAATTTTGGTAGTAGCTATGTTCGCACCTAGCAGGGGTTTGCAATCCTGACTACCTGGCATTAAGTATGAACTAATTCAAAATATGTAGGACCAGAACGGTTAAAATAGTGCCATGTGGAGTTTCAGCGCACATCCATACATTTTCAGATCTGCTGTTTGTTCGTAGCATAAATTCCACCAGTGACCTGTTTTGCGTGCTCGATTTGCCAAGAAATGGCGACAAACAAGACCAATTCGCCCGAATAAACTTTACCAAATGGTAGAAAACTCAGGTAGTTGAGTCATCGTACTAAGGCCGACAGTGGTGAGGTCATTAGAACACTGAATTTAAAAGTGGTTCTTATTGCATGTCATGCGACTGACTAGCCACCTTGTTGACCATCGCACCCAATGCCTTAAGGAACGTTAGCAAAACTAAAAAATGCATGTTTAATCATCCCAATCTTTCAGTAGTCGTAGTACATATATGTGCATTTTTTCTAAGCGATGGCCCATTCAGTCTCGTCATGGCAAAACTTCATTAATGATGCTCTTTGTGAAATTCTTAGTGATGATGCTGCAATTTTGGTAGTAGCTATGTTCGCACCTAGCAGGGGTTTGCAATCCTGACTACCTGGCATTAAGTATGAACTAATTCAAAATATGTAGGACCAGAACGGTTAAAATAGTGGTCATAACAAAGACTTGTTTACCTCTGTTGCTAAGTGCCTGAAATCCACTCTGGGATAAGGAGTTCCTGTCAACGTCAGTTCCTGAATAACCATGCGGACTGCATTAGACCTCTAGTATCTCTATCAACGACGATAAATCGAGACTTAAATGTGGTTATGCCTCAATCAAATACACAAAGCCTTCATTAACCTAAAATCGCCCACTGTTTGCATGTGGAAGGAAATAAAGCGCTCCTATGAAGCGGGCAATGAATCCGATTGGTCAGGTCAGGGAGCCCTGAAGGTTTATGCTGAGGACACCAGTGTTAATGCGATGCACTGCAGAGCCGAGGCTCATTCCATTATTCAACTTAAGGACGATAAACATAACGGACAAGGTTAAATTTGTGCACACGTTTTCATGGTTTTCTATCAAACAGCTCATCACAAAAGGGCCTCCAGAAACAGCTCCTTTCTGAATCCACTTGCAACCATTCTACTTCTGCGACTATATGCGATTGGGTTTTCCATCCACATGCTCCTTATAGTTCCAGATGCTTCCAATTTTGTTTGTGCGCTAAATGGCAGTCAAGTATTGACAAAACTATTCCTCCACCTCACTGAATACTTCTACTCCAGTGGATAGGCAACCACCGTCGCGAGTCCACGCGCATCGCGCGGTAGTTGGTGGAAAGCGAATTTTCTTGACCGAAAGATAAGCGACTGTGCAGTATCTACGAGTAACCTGAGGAACTTTTTCGTTGAGTGGAGAGCGCGGCGGTGGGCAAAGTAGGGTGTCGCCTTCAACAATTCTACTAGAATGTATCAGCTGCACACTGAAAGAGTCAAAAAGAGGAAATGGCTTTAAGACAGACTTTCTTTTTGGTCTAGAATAGTGTTTGCGACTGTACTTAGAGGCACTGAATTTGCGTAGTAGCATCCAACTCCATAAAATAGGGTGGCAAAATATCTTTCTCCCCCTCATATTTGCAGATTTCATTTGTAAAGCGTCAAATTTATTTTGCTGAATGTGTATATGATTGCACTTAAACATGGAACGCTTGAAATTCCCAGCTGAAAAGATTTACCAGTTGTTCAGAAGGCACAGAACCACCCAATGGGTTAGTGTTGGATACAATGTGGACGAGCCGAAGGACACGTCAAGCATGCCATTGGAACACGTGAAACAAAACCCAATCTAGAAATAAGCATGCTCTATTTAGGTGCATCTTGTAAAATGTCTGAGCAGGTTCGAGTTCTGTGAGTAGTAAAGAAAGTTAATCACACTTTGCAACAATCAAACACGAGGCTTGAATATTATTTAATGCCCACTACCAAATTAACTGGAACAGTTCCATTTTGAGTGCACCAGCACTGCGCAATTACTGTTACTGTAGGTCTTTTTAATGCCCAACTTAAATAAATTCCATGAACGATGACAATTCAGCAGCTAATCATGCAAACGCAAATAAATTAAAAAGTCAAAGTAACTTGTATTCATCAAGTAGTCCTCATGGGTCCTGTAGTCGGAATTGAAGCGTGGAGGAACTTTGGCCGTCATCACACCGATTCAATGATGGGTGCTCGGCCATCAGTGGAGCTGACAATTTTCCTTTACAGTTGTTGCGCATCGTTCATTAGTGTGCTTGGTCTACTGCACAGGTCATCTGGACATAGCCAATGTAGCGAGACATTAAAACTGCACAATGGTAGCTCCTCGTGCTAACTGCANTATCAGTGGAGCTGACAATTTTCCTGTACAGTTGTTGCGCATCGTTCATTAGTGTGCTTGGTCTGCTGCACAGGTCATCTGGACATAGCCAATGTAGCGAGACATTAAAACTGCACAATGGTAGCTCCTCGTGCTAACTGCATTTCATAAACCACTCTTGGTTTGGTCCCCTCTCTGATATTGTCAATGCGCTGAGTCCAAGTCCAAGAAACACTACTCGCACATTCAAATAAAGGAGAAATTGACGGCCAGAGGAGAATGCCGAATGCTGATCACCAAGGACCTAAAATGTCTTCAGCTGCCAAGACAATAGAATTTGACTAGCAAATTAGTTGCGGAGGACTTAACTAAGCAAACAATTTGCATTGCATTGATTTACCATTATAAACCCAGCAGAATGCATCAACGTCATTTCACAATATCAGTTCGGCGACCTTTTAGCTAAAAATCAATCTTGTTAAGCAGTTGACACTTGGTAACCTTGAATTGGTTCGATACGTTTTCATGAAAAAATGGCTAAGCTTTGGAGCATTGGTCCCTCTTCGCATGGCATTCATCCGCATATTCATATCCTTCATTAGGTGCCTAGTTTAATAAGCTAATGACATGTTAAATGGTTGTTACTTGTTATCAGTTTGACTGCTACTATCTCGCACCTCCGGTCGGTACAGGCAACAACGCAGCTACAAGTTCAGTAGCTTGCTGGCTTCTGTGGTTTTTTTGAATGCATTCAGCCAAGTAGCACGATTGCGCTACTATCCTTTGATTGTAGGGGCTGCAGCATGCTATTGCTCGTGCTTTAATACCACGTGCGCTTACCGAATCCTGTAGGGCTGGGCAAATAGCTTATAGCGTCCTCGTTATGAGCACGCGATCTAAAGGCTATGTCCTCCACCTTTCGCGTCCTCAACAAGAATTACGGGGATAAATGACTTCACTTCTATGCACAATGGGTCCTGCAAAGTCGAAGGTAACAGAGGGCAGGCAGGCAGGCAGGCAAGCAGGCAGGCAGGCAGGCAAGGCCTTCGCAAGTGCTTGTCATTAAATTTCACAACTAGATTCCCAGCACGCAGGAAAGCGAATGCGAAATTTCTACTTCATACGAATAATTATGCAGGAATTTAGATGTAAATAATGCAAATGGGGCGTAATTTTAACTCACCCAAGCCAAAGAGAGGTAACTGAAAGTAGGGGGGGCTATTTATGGAACACTCGTATTTTGCAATAAAAAGTTTAAACTGAAAGGCAAAACACGATCTGAAATCTGAACTAGTTGGCCTACTTATACAGAACGGGAGAAATAAAATCCTGCGCAAAATGCAAAGCGAACTTGCTTTCGGCACCATAGGGTCTCAATGATTGCTAGCTGTACATTTTATGGAAGCATGGCTTATAAGTATACGGATGCATACAGAAATGTGACGTCAAGGTCACAGCGAACCAATCAGCCCGCAGTGGTGTTTTAAATTGTCAGATTTAGCAGTCCCTCGGACATTGACATTCTACCACTGAAGACATTGACAAAGACCACTTGTTCTGCATACGGCTTGCCATTCCAAAGTTTTGGGAGCCGCTTGCAGAAACTTCAGAATGAATCGGAGTCATTTTATAATTTGTGGTACTGGATTCACTCGACGCTGACACTGTTGGATTTACCGATGTGTGTAAAGTCACTACTGGCCAAGGCAGACGGAGGGTGAAACTTGGTGTAGAAAAGGTCTATTTAAGGTGGAGGTCACCCGCCCTCTGCTCTTGGCGGTTGCATGTGTGCATGTGCATCTGCCACGAGTGCCGCACGTGCAGATGGCTAGTGTCTGAGTCACGAGTGACTGGCTCTCCCTGAACCATGTCGAGTCTGGCCTGGTGCATCGCATCAGCAGGTAGACGCGAGGTACGGTATGCCGTGTTGTACGACCTTTACCAGTCTTGACAAATGAATCAGCCAGTGACAACAATGACAAAAGCAGAAGACCAACCCACTCGTAGGACTTGAAGCAAATAAACTGGGATCCCTGTGTACTGCCCATGACTGCTTTTGAATCCCCCTACCAGTTGTTACCTCAAAACCAAACCATTAGGGAGGCAATTGCTTTCAAAATCTCAGTAACCAATGCTTCACCTGCATTCGGTGGTGATGCAGTAGTGCCTACACGTTAGACTAGCTGAGGTGTTGGAGGACAACTGCGATTTTTTGCATTTGCGTTTGCTATCACTCTTGGGTCCATTTTTGGCCTCTACGCAGGAGTGGGCATCAATAACAACATTGCTAGCTTTTCACGAATCCTTTCACCTAAGATACAGCAATGAATTCAGCCAGCAGAACACCTTGACACATTAACTCAGTTCTCTGAAACGCCCACACCTCAACCTTGTCTGACCTTCAAAGCAGTCCTTAGTGGCTTGGTGGAGAAGTTGATGGCATCACACCCAATCTCCAAAGACCCATTAAGCAACATTAAGCATCCATAAACTTTCGCGAAGATTAACCAAAATGGCGCTGCAAAATCCGGAAAGGACATGGTCGCTAGGAAATGGTTAAATCACTAATATAAAACAAAGGACTTCCACATAGGCTTTCGGCGAGGACTGCAACAATTCTTCCTACATTACAGTTTCTCAAATTACTAGGCTCAATCACGGCTCGTGCTTTGAACAAGACTCTTTCCATAGTGAAATGTGGATTCACACCTCATTGCGGAAGCGATTCCACTTGTCGGAAGGTCACTGGAAAGAACCTAGCGCAATGGACACAAGCATAGTACTCTAAGCTCACTTTACACCGCAATGCTAACGTCACTTACATGGCATATATTTTTACCTTGCCTATGTCTGCCAAATGGTCCTGCCTCATGTCACAGTGCAATTTGGAACTACTTGGAAGAAGTGGCACACTCACTATCTGATGCCAGGTGACTTCAATTAATTCAATTTAGGCTGTACGGAGAGTGTGTGCTATATCACGCTAGACAGACCTGTAGATCTACTTTAGATGGGTTTTCAAAGTCGTATGCACCAGCTTTAATAATTTTATGCCTGTAGCCTCACGTATTGTGCTTCCCCTTATCTGCCAAAAAAGTATATTGCCACTGAAGTAAAAAAAGGAAAGATCTTTTAAAAGTGGTTAAAGTCCAGTTTTATTTGCCCTCAGTATATATTCAGCTAAAGGTTTCTTATGATATCCTTTAACACATTCCTCCTCTTTGTTATAAATAACGAATAAGTGGTGCAAGTTAGGGTATATTCCAGCCTCAGTTCGTTCACCTTAAGCATCGCCAAGCAATAATCTTCATTATCGAGGAGCCAATTAGCATTTTGAATGTCACGAAAATGTTGGTTTATCTGTGACATGTGTGTCTCGTAAGCAGCAGCGATAAGCGTAGTGTCGCAGGGATCGAAGTTGAACTCCTTTTCACTAGCAGAGTCTTCCAACTCAGGTGGGTGGTGAGGTGGCTCTAGCTTGCTAGCCACCACCTTCTCCCGGTTAGTGTCTTTGTTGAACTCAAAGCACTTGACATCGGCAGCTTTCAGACGCCTGTTAGGATTGTGTCTGAAACAAGTTTTGATAAAGTTCCTTAGAGGTTTGGGGACGTGTGATGAGTAGCTTTTCATGTGTCGGCCAGTGCGCGTCCAATCACGCATTGTGTTGCGACCGTACATGCTGAGGGCCGCGCGGATGTCTATGCTCCAGACATCTACCCTCGCCGTGATTCCCACCTGATCTTTAACTTCAGGGGCCATGAAGAAAGCAGTGTCGGTGCCATCCGTTTTAGGAGGAGGTCCTCTTCTCTGAGTCATCTTGTATGAGCTATCAGCGCCTATTAAAAACAGGTGGCCTGACTCAGCGGGATGCATGCTGTTTGATTTGACATCCAAGCTGACGACGCCCATGACATGGAGACGCTCCAGACCACAGGTGATCTCGCAGCTATAGAATCGTGCACCATTATCATTGAGGAAGCCCGCCTTTGAGATGAGTTTACGCACGTTGATACCGTTTTCGTTGCGCAGCACAAGGGTTGGAGCTCTGTGGATTGGAAAGCTTTGTAACTGGGTATATGAAGACGGTGATTGTTGGGGATGCAGTGCACTTGAGCGGAGCATTGAACAGCGAAATCGTTCTGCAAATGAATGGGCTTTAGGGCCCACGTCATAGTCACAGTCTTGCCATCTCCTTGGGTGTGGACTACTTCATAGGCGGTGGGACAGGACTCGTCGGAAATGAACTTCACTACACCTGGCTTCTTAGACCCCATCTCTCGACTCACTCGAGGTTCACTCTTGTGGTGGATGACATAGCTCAAGAGCTGGCACCACCGCCATAAGTAGTTATGCGTGGTCCAATCAAAGGAGACCTCGCTTTCTATGGACTTGTCTCACACAGAGCGTGTCACCGAGGTTGGGCCAAGACTGATTGTATTGAATGAATTGCGATAGGTTCTTTACCATAATTGTGGCTGATCTAAATGTCATTGCTCCTATGAGACAGCCAATGGCAAGTTGTGTGAAGATTAACAGTCACCTCAGTGTCGTGCCCCTTGTTAATGGATAATCCTTCATTTTTAAACTGATCAGAAGATAGACAAGGTGTCAAGAAAAGCTTAAATGGGCTGAAGTAATGAAACAATCATCGGACCAACAGTGCACATAATCCATTTAGTCTCCTCCTCCAATTCTCGATTTTGCTCACAGGATGCTTTTGTAGATGCTGCTGTCAAGCGCGTCACCACTGCCCATGCTATGGCCGGTGTCAAAATGGGCCATCTTTACCGATTTTAGTACATTGCGCATTTGTTTGGCTTTAAAGATAAAAGTT
>LWMK02000484.1:15913-41972 GCA_001693075.2 Taenia saginata
ACGGTGGGCCGTGTTGTACGACCTTTACCAGTCTTGACAAATGAATCAGCCAGTGACAACAATGACAAAAGCAGAAGACCAACCCACTCGTAGGACTTGAAGCAAATAAACTGGGATCCCTGTGTACTGCCCATGACTGCTTTTGAATCCCCCTACCAGTTGTTACCTCAAAACCGAACCATTAGGGAAGCAATTGCATCCAAAATCTCAGCAACCAATGCTTCACCTGCATTCAATGGTGATGCAGCAGTGCCTACACGTTAGACTAGCTGAGGTGTTGGAGGATAACTGCGATTTTTTGCATTTGCGTTTGCTATCACTCTTGGGTCCATTTTTGGCCTCTACGCAGGAGTGGGCATCAATAACAACATTACTAGCTTTTCACGAATCCTTTCACCTAAGATACAGCAATGAAAACAGCCAGCAGAGCACCTTGACACATTAAATCAATTTTCAGATACGCCCACATCCCGACCTTGTCTGACCTTCAAAATTGTTACCTCAAAACCAAACCATTAGGGAAGCAATTGCTTTCAAAATCTCAGTAACCAANGTTACCTCAAAACCAAACCATTAGGGAGGCAATTGCTTTCAAAATCTCAGTAACCAATGCTTCACCTGCATTCGGTGGTGATGCAGTAGTGCCTACACGTTAGACTAGCTGAGGTGTTAAAGGGCAACTGCGGTTTTTTGCATTTGCGTTTGCTATCAATAACAACATTACTAGCTTTTCACGAATCCTTTCACCTAAGATACAGCAATGAATACAGCCAGCGGAACACCTTGACACATTAAATCAATTTTCTGAAACGCCCACATCCCGACCTTGTCCGACCCTCAAAACAGTCCTTAGTGGCTTGGTGGAGAAGTTGATGGCACCACACCCAATCTCCAAAGACCCATTAAGCAACATTGAGCATCCATAAACTTTGGCGAAGATTAACCAAAATGGCGCTGCAAAATCCGGAAAGGACATGGTTGCTAGGAAACGGTTAAATTACTGATATAAAACAAAGGATTTCCACACAGGTTTTCGTCGAGGACTGCAACGATTCCTCCTACATTACAGTTTCTCAAATTACCAGGCTCAATCACGGCTCGTGCTTTGAACAAGACTCTTCTCATAGTGAAATGTGGATTCACACCTCATTGCGGAAGCGATTCCACTTGTCGGGAGGTCACTGGAAAGAACCTAGCGCAATGGACACAAGCATAGTACTCTAAGCTCACTTTACACCGCAATGCTAACGCCACTTACATGAGTCATATTTTTACCTTGCCTATGTCCGCCAAATGGTCCTGCCTCATGCCACAGTGCAATTTGGAATTACTTAGAAGAAGTGACACACTAACTATCTGATGCCAGGTGACTTCAATTGGTTAAATTAGGCTGTACGGAGAGTGTGCGCTATATCACACTGGACAGACCTGTAGATCTACTTTAGATGGGTTTTCAAAGTCGTATGCACCAGCTTTAATAATTTTATGCTTGTAGCCTCACGTATTGTGCTTCCCCTTATCTGCCATAAAAGTATATTGCCACTGCAGTAAAAAAAGGAAAGATCTTTTAAAAGTGGTTAAAGTCCAGCTTTATTTGCCCTCAGTACATATTCAGCTAAAGGTTTCTTATGATATCCTTTAACACATTCCTCCTCTTTGTTATAAATAATGAATAAGTGGTGCAAGTTAGGGTATATTCCAGCCTCAGTTCGTTCACCTTAAGCATCGCCAAGCAATAATCTTCATCATCGTTAAGCCAATTAGCATTTTGAATGTCACGAAAATGTTGGTTTATCTGTGACATGTGTGTCTCGTAAGCAGCAGCGATAAGCGTAGTGTCGCAGGGATCGAGGTTGAACTCCTTTTCACTAGCAGAGTCTTCCAACTCAGGTGGGTGGTGAGGTGGCTCTAGCTTGCTAGCCACCACCTTCTCCCGGTTAGTGTCTTTGTTGAACTCAAAGCACTTGACATCGGCAGCTTTCAGACGCCTGTTAAGATTGTGTTTGAGACAAGTTTTGATAAAGCTCCTTAGAGGTTTGGGGACGTGCGATGAGTAGCTTTTCATGTGTCGACCAGTGCGCGTCCAATCACGCATTGTGTTGCGACCGTACATGCTGAGGGCCGCGCGGATGTCTATGCTCCAGACATCTACCCTCGCCGTGATCCCCACCTGATCTTTCACTTCAGGTGCCATGAAGAAAGCGGTGTCGGTGCCATCCGTTTTAGGAGGAGGTCCTCTTCTCTGAGTCATCTTGTATGAGCTATCAGCGCCTATTAAAAACAGGTGGCCTGACTCAGCGGGATGCATGCTGTTTGATTTGACATCCGAGCTGACGATGCCCATGACATGGAGACGCTCCAGACCACAGGTGATCTCGCAGCTATAGAATCGTGCGCCATTATCATCGAGGAAGCCTACCTTTGAGATGAGTTTACGCACATCGAAACCGTTTTCGTTGCGCAGCACAAGGGTTGGAGCTCTGTGGATTGGAAAGCTTTGTAACTGGGTATATGAAGACGGTGATTGCTGGGGGATGCAGTGCCCTTGAGTGGAACACCGAACAGCGGAATTGTATTGCAAATGAATAGGCTTTAGGGTCCACGTCATTGTCACAGTCTTGTCATCTCCAAGGGTGTGGACTACTTCATAGGCGGTGGGACAGGACTCGTCGGAAATGGACTTCACTA
The DNA here is from genome assembly GCA_001693075.2 of Taenia saginata. Lineage (NCBI taxonomy): Eukaryota > Metazoa > Platyhelminthes > Cestoda > Cyclophyllidea > Taeniidae > Taenia > Taenia saginata. Next base: position 18,602 of record LWMK02000484.1, read on the forward strand.
CACCTGGCTTCTTAGACCCCATCTCTCGACTCACTCAAGGCTCACTCTTGTGGTGGATGACATAACTCAAGAGCTGGCACCACCGCTATAAGTAGTTATGCGTGAACCAATCAAAGGAGACCTCGCTTTCTATGGGCTTGTCTCACACAAAGCGTGTCAACGAGGTTGGGCCAAGACTGATTGTACTGAATGAGTTGTGATAGGTTCTTTGCCATAATTGTGGCTGATCTAAATGTCATTGCTCCTATGAGACAGCCAATGGCATGTTGTGTGAAGATTAACAGTCACCTCAGTGTCGTGCCCCTTGTTAATGGATAATCCCTCATTTTTAACACTGATCGGCAGATAGACAAGGTGTCAAGAAAAACCCAAATGGGCTGAAGTAATGAAACAATCATCGGACCAACAGTGCACATAATCCATTTAGTCTCCTCCTCCAATTCTCGATTTTGCTCACAGGATGCTTTTGTAGATGCTGCTGTCAAGCGCGTCACCACTGTCCATGCTATGGCCGGTGTCAAAATGGGCCATCTTTACCGATTTTAGTACATTGCGCATTTGTTTGGCTTTAAGGATAAAAGTTGCGTACGTGTGTATCTCTGCCCACATCCAACCACGTTGATGCGCTCGCCATCTATTATTTGCCATTAGTCAACTCACTTGACTCTTGTCAGCACCAAATTTGGAAGGAAGAGTTGAAAATGGCCTTGTTTTTCGTAGATTTGGCGAATGAGTTTGCCGCGCCACAAACTTTACAGGAGGCAAATATTTGAAGTAATACGTGCTTCAGGATAGATTCTAGGTGCCACCTTCGTCGATGTTTTGCTACTTCAGGTGAGGCAAGTGACTGGTTATCATCAAACAGCGTCACTAGTTGATTTGACTCGCATTACAGGAGGAAAAATAATCAAACTCTATGGCCTCAAAACACAAGAGTCGCGGAGATAGTGTCACAGTAAAGGGCGAAGGCATGTGATCCACTGCACTACCAGCAAGCATACTGCTAAGTCTGACCGATTTGGTGCAAGAAAGAAATGCCATCACGTGTTGGAAAGAAGGCCAATCCTAATTCCCTGCGCTGCCTGCATCGTGGCTAACAAAATGTGGGGACGAGATTTTTCGATAACTCACTGGTATCAGCTTCAGAGTGAAGGTGTGGTCACAATACCTTTCATCAAAACGCACGTAACAGCTATTACTGCAGATGCAAACTTTCAACCACAAGGTGATGGCTCTTCAGCCCATTCTTACTTAGGATTATGAGCATCGCAGTCCATTGAGCTTATCACTCTTCAGATTGACCCATTACTTTTGGGCCCGGTGATTGCGCAGCTGGCCACTTAGATGCAGTCCCTTCTGCACATCAGTATTTCTGTTATAAGTCTTCACGCTAAAACGCATACAAATGGACTATTGTTGAGACGCACCACGAACTGCTTACCACCGTGCGGACTGTAAAAATCTAGTCTAGCCGTCTCTGCAGCATTTGATGGTAGTATTATCTTGCATCAAATTATTCAAGCCTAAAAGTGGGCTCGTTGACAAGGTAACGATCACATACCGTCATTTTTTATTGAGATTCTGTCACCTCATTTTGTGTGCCATTCAGTCTGCATTTAAAGGTGAAGAAGAATAGCGGCATGCCCAGCTACAGTGCCAGATAAAACCTCTTAAAACGTAGAGCTTTTGATGCGGCCCCTATCAACTCCTTCTAGCTTGCATTTTCTATCACAACTCAGATAAGAGAGCACCTAATCGCATAAATTACGACTGCTAGTTCTTTTGTATAAGTGTAAAGCTCGTGTTTTGCTTACTCCAGTCATCCCAACCGGGATCTCGCGCAAATGGCAATTTTGTTTTGCTTAGTCTAAACCAAGTTATCGAGGTTAGTGGGCAAATTACTAACCAAATACAGGTGTCAAAACAGACTCAATATTTGGTTATAATGTTGACCGAAGTTCCTCCTGGGCAAATAACCAAGTAAGTTACAAAAGGCACACGGTACTGCAATAGGTCCCATCGTTCATTTGGGTGGAATTAATGCCATAGCAATATCACATGGTCGATGTGTAGGCGTAATTTAACAGGCTTTTGGGTTTATTTAAAGTAAATTTCACGTTTTAGCGCAAACAAAGCAGTCGCAGGTTGATTTGCCTGTGTTTTAAAACTCCCACATCAAATGAAACATTTGCTCACAACAGATGCATACCCTAGCGTAAGCTCTATGTACAGGCATGTACACAATAAGGCTGAGGTTTCGCATTTCCAATTTCCTCTTCTATCTTTGCCAATATTGCCTGCGAGCTTAGACTTTTATTTGTATCGGTGAGTGGTTCTGTGGCCACTGCGTTGATTAGGGAGCACGGTGTTCCGCTTTGTCCAAGCACCGCAATTCAAACACAATTGCCACACATCGACAAAACGGAAGGTTTCACAAGGTGGTTCAAATAAGTGAGCATAGGAAAGGATAGAAATCCAAAGCAAAATATGGGCAAGCACGTGAGAAATTTCAGGAAATTTCCTGCGTTATACAATGGAAAGAACTAACGCGGGCTATAAAATTGTTGGATTTTCCGATGATTACCGGTACAATGCAAGAGGTGTGAATAGGAACAAAGGTATGCACAACAAGCAAAAATTTACTGTAATAGCCAGTTTTAGAAATAGGCAAGTTTATCCACTTTGCAGTGATGCATGGTGCTGTGAAAACCTTCACACTGGAGTAATGTCACGTGTTTGCTCACATCATCTTGTGCTCTTTAAAACGGGGAGACAGGTACAACTTCCTTCCCTTATAGTTCAAAAGTGTGACAATACAGCAACAACAAGAGAATGGGATGTGGTTATGAAGGTCACTTAGTTTCTACTTTTGTGCATTCAAGTTCATACCACTCCATTCTAAGCTTCGGCTTACAACGTGTTTAATGGGAGCAGTGTCTAATAGCAGCGACAATTAGTCCAAAATGTACCGACGAGCAGTGCATGATTTGAAAAGTCTGTGTGGAACAGCCAGCATGTTTTGATTATGCATGTTTAAAACTTTGGCCATCAATATGGTTTTAGGCATATAATTACTGATTTGAGAGTCATGTTTTATTAACAGTGCTTAGGGTGCAATTTTTGTTGACTGCAGCAACTAAGACTGGTGATTTGGCGCTGATGTTCACCCACTTTCCACATGCTCACGCGTTTCCATTAGGCCATTGCATGAAAGCACACAAATCCACCCACCCTGTCACCTCACTACACTGAAGTTCTTTGGGTCCCACCTTTCTCTTAATTTTAAACTTGGAGCTTCAAAATTCTTTGTCTCAATAAGCACGTTATTTACAAATCTTTGCTCTCCTTCACCGTGCTATAAAAACTTAAACTAGTCGTCTTGCACCAGCAAGGATATTAGATCTATTTAGAGCTGCAGGGCAGCAACCATAACCATGGCACCATTTGCTGACCTCGGAGGTCTAATGTACTATAGAACAATGCTAACCGACCCATACACCGGATGAAGTTGTAACATTAGCTGAGTCGGAACCGCTTCCTAAAAATAGGTGTAAACTTCCTGATAATGACATCCAACTAAACCAAGAAGATATGTAGCAACAAACGATTTGCATGAAACGAGCATGCGAAACTAATATTGTTATGCGATCGCATTCAGTGTTTACGAACGCATCAGCAGAAAGGCGTAGGCTACGCAAGTGCTTTGGTTATATTCGCTACGAGTCAGCATTAAATATTTTATAGCTAGACGAATGCTGGTTTAACATGAGTAATTACACTACTGCAGCAGATGTGACCCTGTCCTCTCCATTTGACTGCTACTATGCACTCTCCAATGTTAGGATTCTTAGAGGCGAGGTCCATATTCAGAGGAAAATTAATGCACACCTCTTTTAGTTGAGGCTTCAAGTGCGCTTGCATCTAAAGCTATTCCTTTTCGCTCTTAATTATATCGTATGGATACTGACCATACTAAGATTCTTCTTGAAATTATTTACATGGTTTCTTGACTTTAGAGTCCGTCTAATCTTTTTAAATCTGGTCGCTAAAGTGCAACAAACGTAGCTCTCTTCACTGCTATCACTCAGCTACAGCAAAGTGACATGCCAAGTTAAAGTAAATTTAGGCGACCAGACCTAATTCGACCACTTTATGTGTTTAAATACATGTATGCTAGAAGTAGCACAAACAAGAAATCTCCCAAAGATGCATGGCCAACAATTGGCGGCCAGTAGTCGATAATTGACCCCTCCGCACGTAATTCAGTTGTAAAATCTGCTCAGCGAATTCGTAATAGTGGAGGAATTTGCTCGGTTTTATGCGCATTTATGCGACCACACTTCATTGCGTGTGGCATGAGGCAGCGATAAATAGGCAATTTTATTGCTGCTGTCTACACAGCGTTTTGGTTCAGTAAACAGTTATCCCTCATTTCCTTAGCGTTATAATGCACACCCATTGCAGAAATGCTTACAATTCAGATTCGTGAAGGGATTAGCAAGGTATTCAGCCTACACCAAGCAGGCGTACCGGGTGCATAGCAAGTGCCTGAAGAGCTAAACGTCAGCGTTTATGCAACTAGCTTTTGCAATGTCCTATTATTATGATTATCATTTACCTCTCTAGGAGGAGAAAAGAGAAAATTGCCTTCTAATTGCCTAGTGAACTCGAGCAACAACAAAAAGGGTTCAACAATCTTAGTGAATATGAAATAGAGATAAAAGTGGGGTTTCTCAGGTCTAAAGGACTGGAATCGCGCCAATAAAGCAGGTATTTTGCACACTCAGACCACAGTTGTGGTATACATTCATACATCTGATTGGCCAAAATTAGTTTAGACAACTCGAAGGCTAGCATGGGCATTTTTGGGCAATGCAATACAATACCCCTTCAAAGGACAAAAGTACACGCCTAAGTGACTAGAAGGAGTGCTTCCTTTACTCTTCACCTTTACTTTGCACAACCAATTTGGAGGTTGTCGTCGAGAGTGACGTTGATGCTGTGAAGTAGAAAATAATCAAAAGACCCCTAAGCCCCATTTTTCGAACGTTTTAGAAATTAGGGGCGAACGAGGAGAGGTAGGAGGGATTCGCTTATGCTTCACTATGCTTGCCATCTCAGACATCACTTGCCTTGATAATATCTTGAAACATCATGCCATGAGGCAATTTGAGGTATTAATGCTTAACAACTTCAAGGATTTGGCAACTAAGCGAGCAATTAGGGAACTCCTTCGTGTCGTAAGAATAAAGTTTCACCTTTGTGAAATCGGATTTTAGTTATCACAAGAGCATAGTGTTTGCATAAAAGCGGTCTGTAGACCTGGAATGCATCTCGAGCAATGGAGCACGGTATTTACTTCCTTGGTTTAATAGCCTTCAAGGCTACAGTTAACATGTTTGAACTCGCAGCTGTCCACCAGGAGGTAAGTCTTGAAAGGCAAATCTCATCTTAAAACCCAGAGTGTGGAGGCATAAATTTAGAGGAACAGTGCTTTTGTGGGTCAGCAATTTTGCTACCTATCACTGCACCATAACTGTCAAACTGGTGCATGCTATAAGTATTCACAATTAGTTAAGGATTTGGAATCTCCATCAGCTATATTGCGTCCATCCCTGGCGTAGCATGATGTCGGGCGTAACTACTGAGCTCAATGCAGACAGAGGTCCAAAAAAGCCTCTAACAGGCTAAAATTTTAGATGACTCGCTTTCGCCTTGTTTCCAAGGTTTGTAGATTTTTAAACAGCGTCCTTTTTGCCAATAAAATTTGATGGCATTGGTTAGAGCACGCCAAAATTAAGTCTTGAGAAATGCTCGGTACAACGAACTTTCTTTTTTGGCCAACAGCTTCTCATTCATTTCTAGAGGGACTAACTTCATAGGATAGTGCTCAGAATTTTGATCAGACACGTGATTAATGCTCCTCTGCGTTGTAGTTGCATATAAACTTGAGGACAGATCCAGAGAGTCGCGTCACAGACTCACTCAATTCATCGCAAGCTTAGTGGCAGAATCTGATGCAGACCGCCTTTCTTTTTACCAAAATGGATGCTTGTGTGTGCCGATTGTGTACAGAGTCATTCAGAGGCCTCGTGTTATACATTGCACACTTGGAACTGGCGCATCGCGGCAGGAAGCTCTCCATTTTAAGATGTACCCCATCTGCACACGCAGCATTGTGCATGCAAAAGTAAACGTCTATTTGTGTACATCATTGGATTTTTCAGCGTAAGAATTCTGCGCCAGTTCGAAAATTGATAAAAAGTCTTGGATGGAGGGAATCTTGTTGTGGTGCAAACAATAAACTTGCTCAACAAGCTGTCAAATAAAACGAATCACAGCACTGCTTTAACATCACAGTTCACGATTATTTAAAATGTTTTAGGACATTTGATTCGACGTTGTCTGGTGTGCCAAATGTCTTATCAAATTCCTTGGATGCTCCTACGACATCAAAGAGGTGAGGGAAGTTACGAACTTTTCCATTATTCTTTCCTTATGCCATAATATGTCAAAAGTTTTGCATGCACAGTTGGACCTCATTTGTAGCATTTAATCGCAATGTGTGCTGTCTGTGTTTCGCCCGATTCCCTAACTTCGATTTTCTCTTCCGTCATCATATCAAAAAGCATAGTTGTGAGATCGCATCTGCTAATCTTCGACTCATTAAAGTGCGTTCTCTGCTCTTTAGTCATAGCTTTGCCATCTCATATAAACAACTATTAACCCAATGCTTTAGTTGACCCCACAGCAGTCGCAAGAATGGAAGCTTTAATGGTGCACCTTTTCTGCCCAGTATGCCACGCAGAATATGCAACTCTGGAGGCGTTGCGCGAACGCATGGATTCACACGACTTCGGTAGTTCTTACTTTATCTATCCGTCACATTCCATAACGATTATCAATTGCAAAGCCCTGATCTCTTCTGCCTTGCAGACGTTTAGTATGAACTGCTTAAATGAATGCAATCAAGCCCCAATACATTAGCAAATTTTGTGAGTTTTCAGTGAGCCACATCTTAAGCTATTTTGTTTTTAACTGGTACTGATGGCTCAATAAGTCAAGCGCATTCATTGTATGCAAATCATAAGCGCGCTACAGAAAAGAAGTCATGGTGACACGAACCTGGTCAGATATGGCGGTGCAAGTTTACCTGAGCGTTGCCTGGTTGCCATGACAATAGACAGCGGTGCGATTACATTACATGAACAACCGTTGAGTGTGAAGTCAGAGGCTATCGGCTATTAATTACGTCGTGCGTCCGAGTAGAAGTCTATTAATTACAAATTCATTTCATTGCGTTTTAGTGCAATCCTACGGCCCATGTCAACTTAAATTCACCGTACGAACTCGGCCATATGCTTAACAACTACAGCAAAAGTGTATTTGATCTGCGTTGCTGGCTCATCATCATTATCATTATTGCACATAAGGGTGGGTTTTAAATCAAATATTCGGAAATTATAACGACTATAGAAAGTACTTAATGTGTCAGAGCGACCGCAACGTGGAAAATGGCAGGCTTTCCAGTAAAATGTGGTATTCTAGAAGCATTGTCAAGTTTGAAGTACAAATGAAGCTGAACAATGCTACATGGCACAAGCCAATCACCATTATCCAATGGGACTTGACATTCAAGATGTATGGGCACCCACTGCGAACATCACAACAGTCAGTTTTTCCTAATGTCCACACTAGTCATTTCAACAATTGCTACGTAAGCGAAGAATGAACTCTACACCCGTGCATGAGGTTCAGGCATTTACTGGTTTGTTGAAGTGGTCACCGCAGCTTTGCACGGTGGATAATAGTCAGAATATAGGACTGAAGTTGATGCTAGAGGCGTCGTTAAATTAGGGTTATTGGGCACATGATGCATGCAAGAAAAGCAAGCGTCGAGAAGTGTGCTGGTTGGAAAACAGAGTATAAACTGTAAAAGAGATAAGCATGGTCAGCCAAGATAAAAGGGTGCAAGGTGCCACTAAAATGAAATGAAAAAGAGTTGGTCCCAAATAACATACACAAATTGGCACTGACAAGCAGTAACGGCATTTAAAATCTGCAATAAGCGCAGCATCGCATAAATTTTACACCATATTGTAGCTTATTTTGATATGCTGCTAACACAATCTCACCCCCTTTAGGGTAAGCAGTGTTTAGTGCTTAGAATGCTGTGCTTTCTTCACTTATGCACGGGTGAGTCCCTTTTTGTGGTGTTTTATCACCAGAGGATGGCCACTTCTTCTTACACTATCATTTTCATCTTTCGAATGTACTCTTCAAATTCGACTGAAAACTAGTAAAAATAACCTACGTCAAGTACTCCTTAATTTTGCGGTGGTCTTCTTAAGGTTCTTTACCCCTCTAATCTTCTTGTGTTTCTTCCTGTTATAAGTCGGTTTTCCTGCGAATTTAATGTTGCTATGTAGGAAGAAGTTGCTGTTAATGGTCCAGCCTTACTTGTACCATCATCGTCGTCCCTTCTCCATACAAACTCTCTTTACGACATTTGACTTCTATAACCGCAAGTCCCTTGCCATATTGACAGTTATGACACCTCCGAAGCCACGATGAGGATCCAACTTATCCTTCTATACCTTAAATGCTGAAAGTAAACACATAATGCAAAGTTTGCTTCACCTCACGGGACATGTTATTGCCCGTGTTGCCTAACTTTATCATAAAAAGATAAAGAGTGTTTTGCATTGACAAGCATTTTGGGTGAGCTTGGGACGGGTTGGGTTGCGGCGTTTTTTAAGGGAATGAAAAGTGGCCGCGGCATCAGCGCTGCATAGTGCAATCCTACGGCCCATGTCAACTTAAATTCACCGTACGAACTCGGCCATATGCTTAACAACTACAGCAAAAGTGTATTTGATCTGCGTTGCTGGCTCATCATCATTATCATTATTGCACATAAGGGTGGGTTTTAAATCAAATATTCGGAAATTATAACGACTATAGAAAGTACTTAATGTGTCAGAGCGACCGCAACGTGGAAAATGGCAGGCTTTCCAGTAAAATGTGGTATTCTAGAAGCATTGTCAAGTTTGAAGTACAAATGAAGCTGAACAATGCTACATGGCACAAGCCAATCACCATTATCCAATGGGACTTGACATTCAAGATGTATGGGCACCCACTGCGAACATCACAACAGTCAGTTTTTCCTAATGTCCACACTAGTCATTTCAACAATTGCTACGTAAGCGAAGAATGAACTCTACACCCGTGCATGAGGTTCAGGCATTTACTGGTTTGTTGAAGTGGTCACCGCAGCTTTGCACGGTGGATAATAGTCAGAATATAGGACTGAAGTTGATGCTAGAGGCGTCGTTAAATTAGGGTTATTGGGCACATGATGCATGCAAGAAAAGCAAGCGTCGAGAAGTGTGCTGGTTGGAAAACAGAGTATAAACTGTAAAAGAGATAAGCATGGTCAGCCAAGATAAAAGGGTGCAAGGTGTCACTAAAATGAAATGAAAAAGACCTGGTCCCAAATAACATACACAAATTGGCACTGACAAGCAGTAACGGCATTTAAAATCTGCAATAAGCGCAGCATCGCATAAATTTTACACCATATTGTAGCTTATTTTGATATGCTGCTAACACAATCTCACCCCCTTTAGGGTAAGCAGTGTTTAGTGCTTAGAATGCTGTGCTTTCTTCACTTATGCACGGGTGAGTCCCTTTTTGTGGTGTTTTATCACCAGAGGATGGCCCCTTCTTCTTACATTATCATTTTCAACTTTCGAATGTACCCTTCAAATTCGACTAAAAACTAGTAAAAATAACCTACGTTAAGTACTCCTCAATTTTGCGGTGGTCTTCTTAAAGTTCTTTACCCCTCTAATCTCCTTGTGTTTCTTCCTGTTATAAGTCGGTTTTCCTGCGAAGTTAATGTTGCTATGTGGGAAGAAGTTGCTGTTAATGGTCCAGCCTTGCTTGTACTATTATCGTCGTTCCTTCTCCATACAAACTCTCTTTACGACATTTGACTTCTATAATCGCAAGTCCCTTGCCATATTGACAGTTATGACACCTCCGAAGCCACGATGAGGATCCAACTTATCCTTCTGAACCTTAAATGCTGAAAGTAAACACACAATGCAAAGTTTGCTTCACCTCATGGGACATGTTATTGCCCGTATTGCCTAAATTTATCATAAAAAGATAAGGAGTGTTTTTCATTGACAAGCATTTTGGGTGAGCTTGGGATGGGTTGGATTGCGGCGCCTTTTAAGAGAATGAAAAGTGGCCGCGGCATCAGCGCTGCGCCGGTTGCTTTCAAGTCTATGTGCTGCATTCAAAAAGCATCTCTCGAGGGTTTGTGTTCATTGTAGCGTTAATCGCAACCATCCTAGCGATCCTACTGTCTATCAGCCTACTTATTTTTCTGGATGCGTGATGGAAGTGGATCCGGGAAATGTGGTAAGTTGGTTAGGGTTTATGTCGTTATGAGGTAATAGATGGCTCTGAACCGCAACATTGGTCTTGTTGTTCTCCTAAATAAAAAGGCTATTTTTCAGGGTTAGTACCTTAAGACAAGGCAAGTGCTGAGAGATTTTAGAGTTAATTTTGCATCCACTGGATTTATCTATGACGAGAGCAGAGAAGTCGACATTCACTGCATTTCTTTTGTTAATCTACATGTTAATGAATCCTGCTAAAATTCGCAACGGGGTGGAGATTACTGGATTTCGTTTACACATTTATTCAAGCAGCTAATGATGGTGTAGCTTTACGTGATGCCACCCAATTAGAAGCCGAAAAGAATGACCCGATTCGAGGGGAATCTTCATCAAGTCATGCAGTAGTACCATAGGGTGTGAAACATGGAATGATGATCAGTTACTGGCTGTGAAAACAGCAATAGCTTCTTCGGAAACCATTCTTGCGGAATCTCCGTGTCCTGCTTAAAGGTTTGTCTCTGAAAATGCAAAGGAGATAATGAGAAGATTGCAATAAAGAAAAAAGGTGCAACGGGACCAATGGAGGCTCAATATGGGCGATTTTGAGTTGTAGAAATGTTTTCATCATTTCTAATTGCGCAACATCAAGGGGCACTTCAAAGATGCATGCAGGCGCTGTGCTCTCCAGCTAATTACCTATTTAGCCGTGCTTCAGTAGCTTGTGTGTTTCGACTGCTGAAGCCGCAAATCTGCTGTCTCATATTGCATCGAGCTGAGCGCTCCATTCTCTTAGCCCAACGCTACTAGACCTAAGCAAAATCATTTCAACGCCCCATTTGCACCCAGATAAGCGGCTGTGGACTAGCTGTCATACCAGAAATGCGTTATATGAGGTTGGCTGAGCCAGAAACATGCACTCCTACTATGCGAAATGAGGTGGCAACTAAAAGCAGTTAAAGTGCATATTGACACAGGATTGGTTTAGGCAGCTGTGGTCGTGATCTGGCCAAAGTGCAGTGCCCAGTAAAAATGACAGATTTCACACTGACTAGATCAATATCTACCAAGTCTTGCGAAGATGGTCGTTAGGCTAGAGGAGACACTCTAACACTAACCAAAGGTGTAAATCTGTACTTAATTTCGATCAATGTCATGAATTTTTTACTGAAGGGGGTCAACACAGTGCAGGTAGAGATTTCTTGAATGACAGACCTATAATGTAGCAAAATGATAGCAGCATGCATTGAGTGCGAGGATACGATGATTAGGGAGGGCGATTAGCTAGGGCACACTAATGATTAAAAGCCGACTTGAGATCCTAAATAACACCTGGATGGCACCCCATGTTGCCTTGCTGAATGCAACGCACTAGTGCATAAAGACGACAAACGGGTAGGGATCAAATAGGTTTTGTAGGGTTGACTGGAGTCAGGCAATAGGACTGCGATGCTACTGACATGTGCGTGAACGCGCACGCAGACTTGTGCATGACACTCTTGCTGGCTCCAACCAACGATTAGAATGCAAAGTGAAAGAGGTATTTCGAGGCCCAATTGGCCTGTTGTTAGTTAGGAGCAAACCTCCTCCCCTATTATTGATGCTCTTTAAAGTGACTAAATAATTTATTAGAGTAGTTTTTGGAAATGTAGCCACTCTTTCCACCTTTCTTGTGGGCAGCATAATGTAGAAGCTAGCATTACCATTGGTGGTCGTGTAAGGCCGCGAGTGAACAAAGAGGATAGGAAAAGGCGGCACTTAAGTGCTTCCAGTGATGTCAATACGTCCTGATACAATCCTCTTCTTTTGCAATAACCCTGTAATGAGGCGACAATTTTAGTTAGGAATAGTAAATATGCAAACCAGAGATCCGTGGTGAGAGCGGCACATGGGTAGATCGCTAAGAAGGTGAGAGGAGTCAAAAGCAGATGTAAAAAGCTAAAATTATCTACATAATGCAATTAATAAGAAGAGGCGAATGCTAATTGGGAAAGATAGCATACGTTCTTGACCCATTAAGCAACCTGTTCTCCTTAAAATGCGCCACCCAATTCACCTACTTCGACTACCCTTGCTTTGTTTCATGTTCACGCACGTCTGCATCCTCACCATTCAAATATGAATCAGTCAAGCTTTGCCATAAATGCAAAGGCCCTTCCCTCTTTTTATGTCTCCTCCTCAATCAATGTACACCTAGCTTTCTTTGCCGACAAAGTCTATTTTATGTCCGATTACACATGCATTTTTCGATTTTATAGCGCAAAATGCCACAAACGTTTGTAGAAGTGGGAAAGCTGCTAAGGCTCGATTCTGTGCAATTCTAGATCAAAACAGCTGTAGAACGAGCTCTCCTCCATACCCGTAGTGTCCCAGCTTAACTTGTCAAAATAAACACTCACATTTTGGCCACACATACTATGTTTGATTATGAAACAGGAATGGTGCTATCTCTTACAGAATGGAACGAGCTGCTAGATCCCAATTATGACCAAATTTGGATAGCTGCAAATGGAATAAAATAGAGCTATGCACCTTTACCAAAGTGTCATTATCAGATCTCAGGTAAATCGAAAAAATAAGCCTGCAAAATAAAAACCGCTGCGAGCTGTTGCAGAGGAGAAGCTGTTATTGCCATAATATTGATCGGTCCTAGATCAAAACTGCAGACATTTGTGTTGCGGAAACTTTCTTGCGCAAAGGTGCTCTCAGAGCATCAGACATACCCAAATAGTTAGATTTTTAGACAGAGACGTCCGCAAGCAGCTACAGAAGAAAAAGGTATGCTAAGTTTTATTGCAGATCGGTTTGGGATAAAACAAGGGAGCAAAGTTATGCCCTACACTCTTGCTACCAGCATCTACAGAATAAAATATGCATCCAACTTTCAATTTAGATCACTTTTGATCACATAGGGACCCGATCGTTAGGGAATGCGCGTTTAGGCGACATCAATTATCTGTGTCAACATGGGGACTCCTATCATTCGTTATACCTTGCTTTTTGCAATTTGATACGAGAACTGCTGGCAGTAATTACTGAATAAATAAGCTGCTGTGCTTTAACCTCAATCCATTCTCGATCTGAATAGACAGAACAAGGCATAGAACTATACGCTTGCATTATCTTAGCGCAATTTTGATTTGTCTTCGCCAATTTTGTGACGAGTTCACTATGGGTAAAAAAGCAAATTGTTTGTTTTGCCTTTATCTATTTTGATCATGTAACTGCAGCGAAGACGGAACGAGATGAAAAGCAATGATTTATCGTTACTGATTTCAGCTAGGTGTATACAGTGTGGATGTTGGAAGTGGAAATAACATGCTCTGTCTTTGTGGAATCGCATCATGTGCTTGCACAACGGGTGGAGTGAGAGTAGAAATTTTGCAGTCCACGCGTTGATTTGGAGAGAAGGGACTAATTGTGCTCTCTATGCAGCAAATTTTCATGAGACTGCAGTGCGCATAATGTGATTGCATGTATTTATCTATTTATACGCTTTATATTTGTGGACTTGTTAAATGTGCAAACACCAATATCAAATTCCCAATTATTCTCGCTGCATTTTCCATTGTTTAATTCATCTGGTCCACGCTACTGAATTGCACTAGCATGTTAAAAACCATCGTTTGAAATTTTCAATGATGAAGAGAAAGCACCTTATATTGCTAACCAATTTTAGAATAAATCCTCTTATGCTAAGTACTTTGCGATGCCTCTGAGCACTTCCCAACTCAGTTCGGTCGTATGCCATGCTACTTGATATCTAGCTGCTATAATGGGATTAATTTCAACTACTGGTTACTAAATTCCCATTCATTCGGTAAACACCTCACAAAAACACGGATGGCACCCTAAGCACCACAAACAAATATATTTGATTCCTAAGTGGCTAAAGTGTGCCTCAATCGATTTCTTTGGACAAAGCACTTATCATACGAGACCAAAATGCATCGACCGTTCTGCACAGACTGCAGCGTATTCCTCACTGTCCCTCAGCACATTCTACTACAAATGCCACTTTTTGTAGGAAACGTTCGCATTGACCATGTTGAAAGCCTAAGCATAGTATTTGATGCCTTGGACAACAAAGAGGGCAAATGTAAATCGCAAAGAAGGAGTGCAACGCAATGCACACTATGCAGATAAAACTAGCATAAAACCATTAGTTATGAAATAAAAGTAGTTATTTGAAGACGGAATTTCAACCTCCAGCTTGGTCCTTCAGTCATGCAAGTCAACTGCCGCCTTCACCTCAGCTTGGGTGTAAATTCCAGCGAAAGTTCCTAAGAGCTATTTGTGAAAAGTGGTGGGTGGTGGTGACGTGCGGAACTGCTTTAAAATGATTGGTGATTTCGCCCATATCCATGACCATCTTTTGGCTGCTCAGCGCCAACACGCACTATAAATAAACTTAATAGCTGCCGCAATTTTACTTCAGAATCCTTTCAAACGGGACTCGTAATGTTATCAAATTCGTTACCGAAATATCCTACAGGAATGAAGCACCTATTTAGGTGCATTTATTGGCACAACCAGAGAAAGACGGTTTTCCGGCAAAGGTGAGAAGCTTAGCTGGAATCTTAAAGGATTAGGAGGCGAAAAGTTGCCTGTGATTTATTGAAGTATCATCTGCCAGCAAATGAACCTGCAAATCCCTGTTTCCTCGAGTCGTCCGCTTGCATTCATTCGTCGCAGCTGTCAAGTAATTCTAAAAATTGAGATGCACTGTGGCTGCTTGCGTCCATAAAATAAGCAAAGTATCTTCCTCTATATTCTAGCTTTCCCTATATCTCACCCAGATGCCTGAGAAAATCTCCCAAACTGATTTGGCATTCATTTAGCCCAAGCAATGCAATGAAACATTAAACGAATCATTAATAATAGCATGGATAACATTTTAAACTGTCTCTTACTCGCGAGACGCCAACTGAATCATGTCACACATAGTGCTTAGGCGCCCAAATCTGCATCCATTTTATTGCAGGTGAGGATGTGCGACACGGTGTCAACAGCAGTGGACTAGTGAATTACTACAACCTCTCACTGCAAAATCGTGCCCCTTCTTTCTTCGAGAGTGTGTAGCGGGTTTACAGAGATGTAATTTGGCGATTAATGAAGGGATGCTTCCCAACAGACAAGAGGATACAAGTTTAAACGGGATAGATGAAACACATGATTATTAAGGAAAGTTACTGCAGGTGTCGACGGAATCGTGCACAGGCACGTGCCGAAATCAACAACAACCCGAGCACAACTAAAATGCAAAACAAGGTTTCAATCTGTCATATTACGCGAAGCAGTGTTGAAAGCAACTGCAGTACTGCTCTGCTTTTGCAATTTGTGTCGGTGTAAGAAACTACCGGGGTTTAAGAATGGTAAGTGGATTTATATGCATTGCAGTTTAGGGTTCATATGTTTAGCTATTTGAAGGGTGACTAAGTGATGTCGGTCATTGCCAACGCTACTTACCATGCTACAAACGACCAAAGAGATGACGGTAGGTTCTGTATTTAAAAATAAAGGAAAAGTAATGTAAATAACGTGGACATTAGCAGGTGCAACTGAAGTGAGAATGCCCAAACTGAATCCAACAAGTCAATCTACCAAACAAAGTTTCTGTTTAATCACACAAGGGCGGTCATTATGCACGAACTCAAATCCAACTCAAGGACAACAACTGCCAATTATTCTGCAACAACTACTATGTGTGAGTAGAAACAAGTGGGTTTATGGTTTGTCTGAAAGCTCAGAAACGTAGTGGAATTAAGATAAGGCCCTAACGGACAGCGGGTATGGGCACTTGAAAGGTAAGACGCGCAGCAATTACGCACTCAAAATAGAAATCAAAAGAAGCTTCAGTCTGTTACGCAAATGGGTGTGGTCTGCGCAGATGGTCCAATTCGGGCATTTGCTGTCCAAACTTGCATCAGAGTTGATTTTGATGATTAGACGTGACTGACTCTTCGCTAGAAGCTAACACACAAGTGGAAGCTTAGCTGTATAAGCCTCTTTGGTTGGGAAGACGCAAGTGCTCCGACGGTGTCAATAAGGTTCGGTGCAATAGGCGCTTACCAAAGAGGGTGCTGAGGTTGGCTATGGGACTGTGGCAGCTGTCGTAGTTGTCTCTCCTGGAGCAAGTGTTGAATAAATGGCATTCATTGCCATAAGAGTTGATAAACAAACGTTGCGAGGTGGCCGTTTGGTCGCTTAAGCTGATGGTTGTGAAACGTGTTTGCAGCCAGTTATTAAAAGCTCACAAAGTATTGTCTTAGACGAAATGATTTGCAAGTGGTGTGAAATAAGAACGGTTCAAACTCAGAAATTAAAACGTTTGAGCTCTAAGACAAGCTGGAGTAAACTGATACATCCGGAGGGCGTAGACATACTCTCTCCTTCCTTCCTTTGAAAATTACTTGCGTACTGCCTTTATTGGCAAGCTGACTTACTTCGTGCTCCTTTATACTCTGAATGACAGGACGCAACAATGAAGATGCTGAATCGTTAGCCAAGTAGTGGTAGTGTCCAAAAGCAAGCATAAGCGGCAAGTGTTGCAGTAAATTTAAGTGGTCCAGCTTATTTAGAGTGGAATTACTTAAGAGAGGGCATATTTTATGTCATTTTTTGTGTAATCGACGGTCACGGTCAAATAGGATCCTCTTGAGGCCCACAAGAAGGTGTCACGTTGTGCACCAGGCCGTGGCCCAAATCTTCCGCAGAATACCCGCAAATCCAAGGCCTTGTGTTTTAGCATGGGAACTAATGAAATTGAGAATCAACATTCGCGTCAGCAANGTTGTGCACCAGGCCGTGGCCCAAATCTTCCGTAGAATACCCGTAAATCCAAGGCCTAGTGCTTTAGCATGGGAACTAATGAAATTGAGAATCAACATTCGCGTCAGCAAATGTGCGTCGGGTGGTGGCAGATAAAAGCGATACTTCAAAGGCTGTAGACAATGTGCGGTGCCCTACTGTAGAAGAGGCTTGTTTCACTCTTCCCCTTCCCATTTATCATCAGTACTCCGGATAGGATTACAAATGGATTCCGTGATCTGCATCCCTCCTGATTCCCATTTCCAGTGTATGCAAAAGTTGCAATCACAAGGTTGCGCTTATTTACACTTACAAGCATATTTAGGTGTGGCTTTTGGCACCGTCAACTGGTGGAGCAGCGTGACACTTCAGTCCAATTCTTTTGTGCCATAAACGCGTGAATTGGTCCTGCCCTCTAAGGAGTTTAGGTTGTCGGGGTTGGAGTGCAGGTGGGCGTAGGATTTGTGTGTCTCCACACACNTCTGCTGATGCGTTCGTAAACACTGAATGCGATCGCCTCACAATATCAGTTTCGCATGCTCGTTTCACGCGAATCGTTTGCTGCTACATATCTTTTTGGTTTAGTTGGATGTCATTATCAGGAAGTTTGCATCTATTTTTAGGAAGCGGTTCCGTCTCAGCTAATGTTGCAACTTCATCCGGTGTATAGGTCGGTTAGCATTGTTCTATAGTACATTAGACCTCCGAGGTCAGTAAATGGTGCCATGGTTATGGTTGCTGCCCTGCAGCTCTAAATACATCTAATATCCTTGCTGGTGCAAGGCGACTAGTTTAAGTTTTTATAGCACGGTGAAGGAAAGCAAAGATTTGCAAATAACGTGCTTATTGAGACAAAGAATTTTGAAGCTCCAAGTTTAAAATTAAGAGGAAGGTGGGACCCAAAGAACTTCAGTGTAGTGAGATGACAGTGTAGGCGGATTTTTGTGTTTTCATGCAATGGCCTAATGGAAACGCGTGAGCATGTGGAAAGTGGGTGAACATCAGCGCCAAATCACCAGCCTTAGTTGCTGCAGTCAATACAAATTGCACCCTAAGCACTGCTGATAAAACATAACTCTCAAATCAGTAAATGTATGCCTAAAACCATATTGATGGCCAGAGCTTTAAACATACATAATCAAAACATGCTGGCCGTTCTATACAGGCTTTTCAAATCATGCACTGCTCCGCTATTAGACACTGCTCCCATTAAACACGTTGTAAGCCGAAGCTTAGAATGGAGTGGTATGAACTTGAATGCACAAAAGTAGAAACTAAGTGACCTTCATAACCACATCCCATTCTCTTGTTGTTGCTGTATTGTCACACTTTTGAACTATAAGGGAAGGAAGTTGTACCTGTCTCCCCGTTTTAAAGAGCACAAGATGATGTGAGCAACCACGTGAAGGAAAAACAAGCATGACATTACTCCAGTGTGAAGGCTTCCACAGCACCATGCATCACTGCGAAGTGGATAAATTTGCCTATTTCTAAAACTGGCTAGTATAGTAAATTTTTGCTTGTTGTGCATACCTTTGTTTTCATTGTGACTTCGTCGATCCTACTCTTTCTTACTCCCACAACCTACACAGAGCCATGATCCTGTGGTTCTCTAATGTGCAGATATTTTGGTTTCGTTTTCCTTTATTGCTTGGATCTTTGGTGCTGCTTTCTATTTTCCTATTCACACCTCTTGCATTGTACCGGTATTCATCGGAAAATCCAACAATTTTATAACCCGCGTTAGTTCCTTCCATTATATAACACAGGAAATTTCCTGAGATTTCTCACATACTTGCCCATATTTTGCTTTGGATTTCTATCCTTCCCTATGCTCACTTATTTGAAACACCTTGTGATACCTTCCGTTTTGTCGATGTGTGCCAATTATGTTTGAATTGCGGTGCTTGGACAAAGCGGAACACCGTGCTCCCTAATCAACGCAGTGGCCACAGAACCACTCACCGATACAAATAAAAGTCCAAGCTCGCAGGCATTATTGGCAAGGATAGAAGAGCAAATTGGAAATGCGAAACCTCACCCTTATTTTGTACATGCCTGTACATAGAGCTTACGCTGGGGTATGCATCTGTGGTGAGCAAATGTTTCATTTGATGTGGGAGTTTTAAAACACAGGCAAATCAACCTGCGACTGCTTCGTTTGCACTAAAACGTGAAATTTACTTTAAATAAACCCAAAAGCCTATTAAATTACGCCTACATCTCGACCATGTGATATTGCTGTGGCATTAACCCCACCCAAATGAACGATGGGACCTATTGCAGTACCGTGTGCCTTTTGTAACTTACTTGGTTATTTGCCCAGGAGGAACTTCGGTCAACATTATGACCAAATATTGAGTCTGTTTTGACATCTGTATTTGGTTAGTAATTTGCCCACTAACCTCGATAACTTGGTTTAGACTAAGCAAAACAAAATTGCCATTTTTACGAGATCCCGGTTGGGATGATTAGAGTAAGCAAAACACGAGCTTTACCACTCATACAAAAGAACTGGCAGTCGTGATTTGTGCGATTAGGTGCTCTCTTATCTGGGTTGTGATAGAAAATGCGAGCTGGAAGGAGCTGAAAGGGGCCGCAAGATGCCCGCGCATCAAAAGCTCTACGGTTTTAAGAGGTTTTATCTGGCACTGTAGCTAAGCATGCCGCTATTCTTTTTCACCTTTAAATGCAGACTGAATGGCACACAAAATGAGGTGACAGAATCCCAATAAAAAATGACGGTATGTGATCGTTACCTTGTCAACGAGCACACTTTTAGGCTTGAATAATTTGATGCAAGATAATACTACCATCAAATGCTGCAGAGACGGCTAGACTAGATTTTTACAGTCCGCACGGTGGTAAGCAGTTCGTGGTGCGTCTCAACAATAGTCCATTTGTATGCGTTTTAGCGTGAAGACTTATAACAGAAATACTGATGTGCAGAAGGGACTGCATCTAAGTGGCCAGCTGCGCAATCACCGGGCCCAAAAGTAATGGGACAATCTGAAGAGTGATAAGCTCAATGGACGGCGATGCTCATAATCCTAAGTAGGAATGGGCTGAAGAGCCATCACCTTGTGGTTGAAAGTTTGCATCTGCAGTAATAGCTGTTACGTGCGTTTTGATGGAAGGTATTGTGACCACACCTTCACTCTGAAGCTGATAAAATTGAGTTATCGAAAAATCTCGTCCCTACATTTTGTTAGCCACGATGCAGGCAGCGCAGGGAATTAGGATTGGCCCCCTTTCCAACACGTGATGGCATTTCCCTCTAGCACCAAATCGGTCAGACTTAGCAGCATGCTTGCTGGTAGTGCAGTGGATCACATGTCTTCGCCCTTTACTGTGACACTATCTCCGCGACTCTTGTGTTCTGAGGCCATAGAGTTTGACTATTTTTCCTCCTGTGATGCGAGCCAAATCAACTAGTGACGCTGTTTGATGATGACCAGTCACTTGCCTCACCTGGAGTAGCAAAGCATCGACGAAGGTGGCACCTAGGACCTATCCTGAAGCACGTATTACTTCAAATATTTGCTCCTGTACAGTTTGTGGCGCGGCAAACTCATTCGCCAAATCTACGAAAAACAAGGCCATCTTCGACTCTTCCTTCCAAATTTGGTGCTGACAAGAGTCAAGTGAGTTCATTAATGGCAAATAATAGATGGCGAGCGCAGAAACGTGGTTGGATGTGGGTAGAGATACACACGTACGCAACTTTTATCTTTAAAGCCAAACAAATGCGCAATGTACTAAAATCGGTAAAGATGGCCCATTTTGACACCGGCCATAACATGGACAGTGGTGACGCGCTTGACAGCAGCATCTACAAAAGCATCCTGTGAGCAAAATCGAGAATTGGAGGAGGAGACTAAATGGATTATGTGCACTGTTGGTCCGATGATTGTTTCATTACTTCAGCCCATTTGGGTTTTTCTTGACACCTTGTCTATCTGCCGATCAGTGTTAAAAATGAGGGATTATCCATTAACAAGGGGCACGACACTGAGGTGACTGTTAATCTTCACACAACATGCCATTGGCTGTCTCATAGGAGCTATGACATTTAGATCAGCCACAATTATAGCAAAGAACCTATCACACTTCATTCAGTACAATCAGTCTTGGCCCAACCTCGTTGGCACGCTCTGTGTGAGACAAGCCCATAGAAAGCGAGGTCTCCTTTGATTGGACCACGCATAACTACTTATGGCGGTGGTGCCAGCTCTTGAGTTATGTCATCCACCACAAGAGTGAGCCTCGAGTGAGTCGAGAGATGGGGTCTAAGAAGCCAGGTGTAGTGAAGTTCATTTCCGACGAGTCCTGTCCCACCGCCTATGAAGTAGTCCACACCCAAGGAGATGGCAAGACTGTGACTATGATGTAGGCCCTAAAGCCCATTCATTTGCAGAACGATTCCACTGTTCAATGTTCCGCTCAATTGCACTGCATCCCCCAGCAATCACCGTTTCCATGTACCCAGTTACAAAGCTTTCCAATCCACAGAGCTCCAACCCTTGTGCTGCGCAACGAAAACGATATCAACGTGCGTAAACTCATCTCAAAGGCAGGCTTCCTCAATGATAATGGTGCACGATTCTATAGCTGCGAGATCACCTGTGGTCTGGAGCGTCTCCATGTCATGGGCATCGTCAGCTTGGATGTCAAATCAAACAGCATGCATCCCGCTGAGTCAGGCCACCTGTTTCACATAAGCGCTGATAGCTTATACAAGATGACTCAGAGAAGAGGACCTCCTCCTAAAACGGATGGCACCGACACCGCTTTCTTCATGGCACCTGAAGTGAAAGATCAGGTGGGGATCACGGCGAGGGTAGATGTCTGGAGCATAGACATCCGCGCGGCCCTCAGCATGTACGGTCGCAACACAATGCGTGATTGGACGCGCACTGGCCGACACATGAAAAGCTACTCATCACACGTCCCCAAACCTCTAAGGAACTTTATCAAAACTTGTTGCAGACACAATCCTAACAGGCGTCTGAAAGCTGCCGATGTCAAGTGCTTTGAGTTCAACAAAGACACTAACCGGGAGAAGGTGGTGGCTAGCAAGCTAGAGCCACCTCACCACCCACCTGAGTTGGAAGACTTTGCTAGTGAAAAGGAGTTCAACTTCGATCCCTGCGATACTACGCTTATCGCTGCTGCTTACGAGACACACATGTCACAGATAAACCAACATTTTCGTGACATTCAAAATGCTAATTGGCTCCTCGATAATGAAGATTATTGCTTGGCGATGCTTAAGGTGAACGAACTGAGGCTGGAATATACCCTAACTTGCACCACTTATTCATTATTTATAACAAAGAGGAGGAATGTGTTAAAGGATATCATAAGAAACCTTTAGCTGAATATGTACTGAGGGCAAATAAAGCTGGACTTTAACCACTTTTAAAAGATCTTTCCTTTTTTTACTGCAGTGGCAATATACTTTTATGGCAGATAAGGGGAAGCACAATACGTGAGGCTACAAGCATAAAATTATTAAAGCTGGTGCATACGACTTTGAAAACCCATCTAAAGTAGATCTACAGGTCTGTCCAGTGTGATATAGCGCACACTCTCCGTACAGCCTAATTTAACCAATTGAAGTCACCTGGCATCAGATAGTTAGTGTGTCACTTCTTCTAAGTAATTCCAAATTGCACTGTGGCATGAGGCAGGACCATTTGGCGGACATAGGCAAGGTAAAAATATGACTCATGTAAGTGGCGTTAGCATTGCGGTGTAAAGTGAGCTTAGAGTACTATGCTTGTGTCCATTGCGCTAGGTTCTTTCCAGTGACCTCCCGACAAGTGGAATCGCTTCCGCAATGAGGTGTGAATCCACATTTCACTATGAGAAGAGTCTTGTTCAAAGCACGAGCCGTGATTGAGCCTAGTAATTTGAGAAACTGTAATGTAGGAAGAATTGTTGCAGTCCTCGCCGAAAGCCTATGTGGAAGTCCTTTGTTTTATATTAGTGATTTAACCATTTCCTAGCGACCATGTCCTTTCCGGATTTTGCAGCGCCATTTTGGTTAATCTTCGCGAAAGTTTATGGATGCTTAATGTTGCTTAATGGGTCTTTGGAGATTGGGTGTGATGCCATCAACTTCTCCACCAAGCCACTAAGGACTG
>LWMK02000484.1:42786-55021 GCA_001693075.2 Taenia saginata
GGATTCTATTTCTCCCGTTCTGTATAAGTAGGCCAACTAGTTCAGTTTTCAGATCGTGTTTTGCCTTTCAGTTTAAACTTTTTATTGCAAAATACGAATGTTCCATAAATTGCCTCCTTACTTTCAGTTACCTCTCTTTGGCTTGGGTGAGTTAAAATTACGCCCCATTTGCATTATTTACAACTAAATTCCTGCATAATTATTCGTATGAAGTAGAAATTTCGCATTCGCTTTCCTGCGTGCTGGGAATCTAGTTGTGAAATTTAATGGCAAGCACTTGCGAAGGCCTTGCCTGCCTGCCTGCCTGCCTTCTGTTACCTTCGACTTCGCAGGACCCATTGTGCATAGAAGTGACGTCATTTGTTCTCTTAATCCTCGTTGAGGACGCAAAAAGTTGGAAGACATAGCCTTTAGATCGCGTACTCATAAGAAGGACGCTGTAAGCTATTTGCCCAGCCCTACAGGATTCGGTAAGCGCACGTGGTATTAAAGCACTAGTAATAGCATGCTGCAGCCCCTACAATCAAAGGATAGTAGCGCGATCGTGCTACGTGGCTGAATGCATTCAAGAAAACCACAGAAGCCAGCAAGCCACGTGGCTGAATGCATTCAAAAAAACCACAGAAGCCAGCAAGCCACTGAACTTGTAGCTGCGTTGTTGCCTGTACCGACCGGAGGTGCGAGATAGTAGCAGTCAAAATGATAACAAGTAACAGCCATTTAACATGTCATTAGTTTATTAAAATAGGCACTTAATGAAGGATATGAATATGCGGACGAATGCCATGCGAAGAGGGACCAATGCTCCAAAGCTTAGCCATTTTTTCATGAAAACGTATCGAATTAATTCAAGGTTACCAAGTATCAACTGCTTAACGAGACTGATTTTTAGCTAAAAGGCCACCGAACTGATATTGTGAAATGACGTTGATGTATTCTGCTGGGTTTATGATGGTAAAATCAATGCAGTGCAAATTGTTTGCTTATTTAACTCCTCCACAACTAATTTGCTAGCAAAATTTTATTGTCTTGGCAGCTGAAGACATTCTAGGTCCTTGGTGATCAGCATTCGGCATTCTCCTCTGGCCGTCAATCTCCCCTTTATTTGAATGTGCGAGTAGTGTTTCTTAGACTTGTAGCTGCCCTGGCGCCCCAGCGCATTGACAATATCAGGGAGGGGACCAGACCAAGAGTGGTTTATGAAATGCAGTTAGCACGAGGAGCCACCATTGTGCAGTTTTAATGTCTCGCTGCATTGGCTATGTCCAGATGACCTGTGCAGTAGACCAAGCACACTAATGAACGATGCGCAACAACTATACAGGAAAATTGTCGGCTCCACTGATAGCCGAGCACCCATCACTGAATCGGTGTGATGACGGCCAAAGTTCCTCCAGGCTTCAATTCCGACTACAGGACTCATAAGGACTCCTTGTTGACTACAAGTTACTTTGACTTTTTAATTTATTTGCGTTTGCATGATTAACTGCTGAATTGTCATCGTTCATGGAATTTATTTAAGTTGGGCATCAAAAAGACCTACAGTAACAGTAATTGCGCAGTGCTGGTGCACCCAAAATGGAACTGTTTTAGTTAATTTGGTAGTAGGCATTAAACAATGTTCAAGCCTCGTATTTGATTGTTGCAAAGCATGATTAACTTTCTTTATTCCTCACAGAACTCGAACCTGCTCAGACATTTTACAAGATGTGCCCAAATAAAGCATGCTTATTTCTAGATTGGATTTTGTTTCACGTGTCCCAATGGCATGGTTGACGTGTCCTTCGGCTCGCCCAGGTGATCAAAAGTGCCATAGATCAGCAAGGAAGACAACCATATTATTTTCTGACAACAGTGAGTATGCGAAGCGCACGGCTGCAGCAACATTGTGAGTGAAGTTGTAGAGCAGCATTTGGGCGTACAGACGAAGTCAGAGGCGAGAGTGTAGATAATGATAAACCAGTATTCACTGGATAGCTCTTCGCTTCTAAAACTGCGTACGTTCAGAGTTGTAAAGATTAGTAAGAAGACAACAGAGATCATCACTTTTAAGTTACTTCTTGAAAAAACAAAGAAAGCGAAAGGTTTAGTACGTTTTATAAAGTATTTGGACTCAACGTCCCTTTGATGTGCGAAATGGACTGGATAGACCGTTGAAAAATTCAGGTCACGCGTGACATTTTCGTGCTAAAAGCATTAAGCTGCTCAAATAATAAAACAAGTTTAAACCGCCCATCACGTGACTTTTTCCGATGGGCGGAGTTGACTCCAATTCGATGCCCGAAATTTTAGTGCACATTACTCCTTCTCATGTGATTGCCCTGTAGCGGCTTTAGGACTTAGAAGAGTTTCGCCTCAAAAAATAATAATAACAACGAACTGCGCACCCATGATAGTGCAGCAAGGCTACCTTTGGATGATTCGGATGTTGGATTTGATGAGAGCTCCATATGATTTAATGCTTAAATAATGCTAGCCACACGCGCAAAATGATTCGCGAACAATCAGAAAAAAAACATATTAAGTATACAATCAGTAAGTTTGCCACAATTCCAACTGTCATCTCCCTATGTCTGCTAGCTTACCTTTACAATATCCAGCATATTTTTTTAAAAGCATGAAGTGTCCATATTATTGAGAAGCGATTCGTATCCCTACCCCGCGTGTAACCATTCTAGAG
The DNA here is from genome assembly GCA_001693075.2 of Taenia saginata. NCBI lineage: Eukaryota > Metazoa > Platyhelminthes > Cestoda > Cyclophyllidea > Taeniidae > Taenia > Taenia saginata. Next base: position 45,467 of record LWMK02000484.1, read on the forward strand.
GATAAACTACTTCCAAGAGCATAGCCCTTAATCAGATCAGAGGTGAAAATTCGCGATTCTACCACATCCACCAATAATAACAGCATTTTATTCATCCAAACTTTCCTTTGCGTGGATTTAGTGAGATAGCGAATGTAAGACCGTATTACAAATTGACAAAAATCAAATCCCAAGCTCTGTTCCTTCATTGCTGGAAGTAGATCGGACTGCACTAAGCTTTAGTAGTGACCGTACTTTACCGCTTCCTGCCCTGTTCTATGCCAGCATCTATGTTTTCCATTTACATTGACTACCTCAGCCCATCCCAGATCCCACCTGTCAGGTCTTCCATCCCATTTTACTCTTGGAAATAAAGGTAAGCACATTAAATCATTATGAATTTGTAATTTGTATTCCAGGTGAACTTCTACTTGCCGCGTTACCGATGCCTATCTTCTGCCCTTTTAGCCGATCCGTATCCTTGGTCCGTTACGGAAACGCATCAACTGTGCTGCTTTCTTCCAGTCGTTATTGCAGGCCCACTATAGAACGCGAGCATTCGCTTACCTTAGAAGTGAAAGCAGAACGATTCGTCACTGTGCAGTTATTTGAAGGGTAAAACAATAATCTGATTTGATGCTACCGATCAAGGTGCCGACAGGACACAATTTTAATTGGCTGATTAGGCATTTCGTTCAGCATTTTTGCAAATCTGCTTTAAAGCTGATGGCCACTTCTTCATACTGACATTGTGAGCACCACCTAGCTGCAAAGCCATTATGACTTTGTACATTCGATGCAATTACAAATTGTTTTACGAGTGAATTGGCACGCACTGGGAAGCAGGATATATGAGTTTCCTCATTTGGGACCATGGATTAACCTCAATTTCTTTTCTCGACACATGATGTGCCCAAGAAAGAGGTGCCCTAACAGGGTGGTTTTCTGTCCTCACGCGACTCCTAAGAAGTAGGAGCAGTGATGAATAGCCAGCTGCATTGAGACGGTCGTCATGTATAGCATTGCCTTAAGCCTGACCATACAACTTGAGGGCTAAGGTTACCATCCTCCCTGATTGCCAAAGTTTTAGTGCATTTTCTAAAAATTGCTATCCGAGTTAATTGTAAGCAGACGTTCTTCTGCGACTCAACGTTGAAAGATCTAAACGATTACAAATGTTAATTCGCTATTGAAATCTTCGTTAGAATGCTAGACCACACCTTCCAACTAGTCAAAGTTTTTCTGCATGTGTTAATTGTTTCCTTTTACAAGTGCCCGTACAAATCTATGCTGTTTAAATCCCATTTCAACTGACCCCTTTGCTTTTATTAAAGCTCCCCTTATCCATGCGCTATCCAATGCACAAAAACTGGGATCAAATTTAGTGGTTTACAGCTTGCTAGTGTTAACAGCTTGCTCAGTTTAATAGAAGAATAAACTGTGAGTAAGCAGTTATTCCTCATCTGGTTTTGATTTATCTTTCTTATCCACGATCCGTTCTCGTAATGCCCGCATTCCTTACTTCATTTGCGTGCGTAATTTCAATGTTATTACATCCAGCATACAGCGTAGATCACAAGGAAGGAAAATCTATGTTTGCCTCTTCGAGTGTGCTATTCTAAAAGAAAATCAAACTTCTTTCGGCAAGCCATTTCCTTATGATTTACACAGTCATATTATTAGGTGAGTGGGCAATTGAATAGGTTTAGGAGTAGGTGGAAGAAAGAGGGAAAGAAAAGAAGAACGTTGCGCAACAGCTCTAAGCTTGGGACTTATTACTTCTTCGCCTCTGTCTCAATCATTGTCTTAAATCTTTCTTTTAAAGGGTAATTATGTTTAGCTCCTGTTGAAGGAATGCATGGACCACTGTTACCACTTGTAATGCAAGAAAACAATTTTGCAGGCATTAGCTTAGGGGTGAGCATTGGAGTTGCATCCTCGGTAACTCAATAGCGATCTTTAGGGGTGGATTAAAATATGTTCACGATGGCATCTATCAGTCAGCAAATCTAATGCTATGATTTCCATGTCGTGTTATTGGGAAGAATGTATGAACGTCAGTAGGTCAGAAGAAAGCCATCGTGTCGGTGTGCAGTCTACTTTTGGGATCATCTGTTTGGGGCATACACGTCATCGACATTGTTCCGTTACCTTTTACCTATTGAACCCAGATCCACTAAGTTCCGTTCGCAACTTCCAACGCTGACCATGGCCAAGAAAAATAACGCATTTAAAGGGACAAAAATTATTTCAATGTGCAAATCATTGACGCAGTTAGGCCATAACTGTCATCTGACCCCCTTTTTGGTCAGTTATTTGTAATACTTGAGTAACCTAACACTTGCAGTGGTGTTCTGTTTATTCAGACCATACCGAGAAACGCCGCGGCCCTCCTTTAGGCACTCATCCAATGGAATTTGAGGGAATTGGCGCTGATCCCAGCATTCTTTACAACCCGGCCACCGAGACCACTACCACATTTCTTAGGCATCCGCACATATGTACGCTCGTTCGTCTTTTGGACAGCCTAATAAGATTCCGCACACAACTCATGGAAATGAAACTAATAGATTCTAAACATATCAACACACAGAACAACTGATTGTGTGTTTCGCAAGCCTCCTACGCATGGAATAATTGGCATTCGAGCAAGATTTGAGAATAAAATCACTTACCAAGGCGCATGTGCAAAGAAGAGTTACGGTACAAACCAGTGCGACGTTACGCAGGTTAGATGCATGGAATGNTTTGAGAATAAAATCACTTACCAAGGCGCATGTGCAAAGAAGAGTTACGGTACAAACCAGTGCACCATTTCCTTATGATTTACACAGTCATATTATTAGGTGAGTGGGCAATTGAATAGGNATGTTTGCCTCTTCGAGTGTGCTATTCTAAAAGAAAATCAAACTTCTTTCGGCAAGCCATTTCCTTATGATTTACACAGTCATATTATTAGGTGAGTGGGCAATTGAATAGGTTTAGGAGTAGGTGGAAGAAAGAGGGAAAGAAAAGAAGAACGTTGCGCAACAGCTCTAAGCTTGGGACTTATTACTTCTTCGCCTCTGTCTCAATCATTGTCTTAAATCTTTCTTTTAAAGGGTAATTATGTTTAGCTCCTGTTGAAGGAATGCATGGACCACTGTTACCACTTGTAATGCAAGAAAACAATTTTGCAGGCATTAGCTTAGGGGTGAGCATTGGAGTTGCATCCTCGGTAACTCAATAGCGATCTTTAGGGGTGGATTAAAATATGTTCACGATGGCATCTATCAGTCAGCAAATCTAATGCTATGATTTCCATGTCGTGTTATTGGGAAGAATGTATGAACGTCAGTAGGTCAGAAGAAAGCCATCGTGTCGGTGTGCAGTCTACTTTTGGGATCATCTGTTTGGGGCATACACGTCATCGACATTGTTCCGTTACCTTTTACCTATTGAACCCAGATCCACTAAGTTCCGTTCGCAACTTCCAACGCTGACCATGGCCAAGAAAAATAACGCATTTAAAGGGACAAAAATTATTTCAATGTGCAAATCATTGACGCAGTTAGGCCATAACTGTCATCTGACCCCCTTTTTGGTCAGTTATTTGTAATACTTGAGTAACCTAACACTTGCAGTGGTGTTCTGTTTATTCAGACCATACCGAGAAACGCCGCGGCCCTCCTTTAGGCACTCATCCAATGGAATTTGAGGGAATTGGCGCTGATCCCAGCATTCTTTACAACCCGGCCACCGAGACCACTACCACATTTCTTAGGCATCCGCACATATGTACGCTCGTTCGTCTTTTGGACAGCCTAATAAGATTCCGCACACAACTCATGGAAATGAAACTAATAGATTCTAAACATATCAACACACAGAACAACTGATTGTGTGTTTCGCAAGCCTCCTACGCATGGAATAATTGGCATTCGAGCAAGAGTTGAGAATAAAATCACTGACCAAGGCGCATATGCAAAGAAGAGTTACGGTACAAACCAGTGCGACGTTACGCAGGTTAGATGCATGGAATGAAACGACTGGGAAAAGAGGGTGACAGATGACTCGAGATGACTAAAAGATTGGAGAGATGTGGATGGTTATAATGCGAGAAATTGGGTCAGCAAATAGGACTAGGTTTACATGATGACATCATGCAAAATGCATTTGGAGGTGTCGAAACTCCAATATAGGACAACTTTGGTGATACAGGCACATTCGCAGGTGACGCTAAAGTTGTGGTTGTCGAACTCCTTGTAGACTCATTGGCTTTTTCCTTCTGAGCTAGTTCAGCTTCCATTAGCACACTTAGCTAACTCTTTTGCCCAGCTGCATTACCGTTGTCTTAAATAATCTGCGGGTGTAAGCTGGACTAGTGAGCACCAATTGCCTCTTACAATATCATTAAGCATAGCCATGTTAGTAGGTGGCATGCAGAGCAGCGAACGAGCAAATGAAGAGGTTGTGGAATGAATCATATTGGACATGGCTGAGATGTGTGCAACTCTGCAGAGAGAGAGTTGCGAAAAGGCACACAGGCAGCGAATAGGATATTAACGGTCTAGCATAAGCTAATGGCATTTGTGCAGCGGGAGGACATGAGCTGTCATTTCGTGTACTTTATGTGGGTATATGTGCTAACAACTCAAACGTGGTGCTCCTGATTCATGCGGTGTAAGCCTCTCAAAGCGCACATTTGCAGTTGTAGGAGACGGTGCTTGCTCCACGTGGATATAATTTACTTGCCGCTGCACCAAATAGGTGCTAAAATAACTCAAACTCTTTGTGCTTTGCAAGCGTTGCTGAGGCAGCATTAAAGGAAGGAGACTAAGTAAAACGTATATTTGATGGGGAAGGTTGAGCGTTGAATATTGATCAATGCAGCAGGGGAAGGCGTCAGCGAGAGCCTTGCAGAGATGCTCGTCGATTTGGCGCTCCACCGAGGTTATATCACATCGATCTGGGTAAGTAGATTTGCTGGTGACGAAGGTGGGACGCTGCAGGTCATTGGTTCCCTGCTACTCCCTCTTCTTCTTCCAGACTAAGTTCCGCATGTTTGTGCTATTTCTTACAGTCAGTTCCTACCCCATCAAGTCAAATCCCTTCGCACTGTATTCGACTGAGGACTATTGTTCCTGTATGCCACTATGCTGAATGAGGCAACAGTAAAGGAAGGGGCGCTATCGTTTGTGGTGAAATTGAATGTTGTGCTCATGATACGGTCAACGTCCCATCGGAAGAGCCATGAGTGCAAGTGCCTTGAAACACAACTCGTGTTTACTGCCTACTTTGCTTTTGAAATGCAGAATTGGCACAAATGTACATATCAAAATAAAAAAAAGCACTGCAGATCGCTACATTAATATTAAATGTGACATTGGTATTGTTTTTTATTTTTGGTCAAGTTTGTAAGCCAATACTTAGCTGTGCATCTTGATAGCAGTCATTAGCTAGTCAATGAAGTAGAAGTGACAAGCTTTCTTACCTTTTACTGTAAATCTGTCCTTGTATCTGCTAGAAAGCTGTTTAATGCAAGAATTCGTCTACTGATTTGAATCCAGGCATAGAGCACGAATGGATCTACATTCTCGACCGGTAAACTTGCAGGGTCAATAAACTGCAAATGCACGGGCATTGGTGTTTTAAGCATGAAATTTTCATAGAACTACCAAGACTACCGAATATCACTATCAACCTGTCTGGCTGCGCATTTTGTTGCAGAAGGCAGAGGCTCCATGTTAAAACTAACCTTTTCCGATTCCAGCAATTCGATGAATCTTAACAGCGTCGCAGGAATACTCCGCGTGTCTGCTCTGGCAAGCGATTGAGCAAGTTTAAAGACAACAATTGATAGTCTGTCAATTATGGCTCGGACCAGCTTATGTGAATGGCCTCTAACGAAATCCTTCTCTTTAGTAGTAAAACCATGCTGTTCTTGGAACAAAGGATCATGTACGCGTCATAGTCAAAGAAAAACTTGAGAGCAAACAAGATGGAGGGAATGGACGCTTACCTAGCTAGGAGCCAAAGCATGAGGAGCCTTGATATGAGGCTATTAGGTGCGGTTGTGAATGGCAGTTGTTGCGGGTTATAATCAAAGCGCCACCTGACACATTAAAGTTGACCAACACGCACACACATACACGACTCGGACATGTTAACTCCGTCCCTCTCCACGGCTGTGGAGGAAGAGGGAGGTTTCACAGTCCCTAAACATTGTTTGACCCACGACATCACAATATTTTTAGTTTAGAGCCATGTTCATTGGTTTAGGTAGGCTGCCGTGTTATAACGTTGAGCAGTGAGGATAAGGTTTCAAATAAATTAAAATTTGAGGATTTGCACAGTATTAGAGGGACGTCAAGCTTTCCATCCGACAAATAGCGCATGAATTGATGAGGAAGTTCTTATTTTCTCAGTGTTTATAGTAACATCTGTGTCATACAAAGGAGGCATAATTGGTGAAAAAGAAATCGTCACTGCTACTACTGCGGTACCCTCTATCCTATTTTTAATACTTCGCAATGCTAAAGCGCAGAACTGATGGGTGAATGAATGGATGGGTGGAAAAGAAGTGGTGAAACCTGGATCTAACAATGGGTGAAGTGGAAAGAAAATGAAATGTTATTACCACTATCCTTCCCTATTCGCCTTTACAAAGTGCGTAGGTGTACATGTCAGGAGATCCAAATACGACATGCACAAATGTAACATTATCATGGCATCAAGGTAGGAAATGCGGTGCAAGCAGGGCGCGCCACAATTGACAGGAATCTATGAATATGCTCACTGTTCAGTGGTGAGGGCTGAGTTGCGTGCCGCGATTCGGAGTCACGCTATAAGCAATGCAGCTTTTGAGAGCTTGCCAGTCTAGTGAACAACAATAGATGCGTTTGATGCATTGGGAGATTTGGCTTTCAAAGGGGTTTGACCCAGCAGGCATAGGTCAGTCACGCAATGTCCGCTTGCCTGTATCGGAACAAGCACCGATGATGTACTGCAAGGCATTCAATCATTATCACTCCTAAAATTGAACGCAATATTGTGTTCAAAAATTGTCGCTGAACCTCTGTTTCTAGTTCAATTTAAAAGTGATTAGGTGTAGCATGTAATGCAAACAAACAATATTGGGCATGAATTGTATTTAACTGCTGATGTCTGCAATCGGTGTCAAAAGATCTGCTGTCTTTTTTTTTAGCAGCATCACAGCAACGTTGCGATGATTATCAACTGCTTGCAGAAAAATAAATCTCTTCCACCTTCATTTGAGGCCCATACAATACTTCTGTGGCCAGTTACAGCGCTAGCAAACATTCATATTAAATCCACCGCGTCCGCTTTGTTTACATCCTTCTTTACCATTGGACAACTGGGAGCAATCTGTCCAGATGAGGTGGTCGCATGACAGTCACATCAGACATCACGAAACGATCCAATGTGTTGACGTCATTGCGAGGTCAATCCAATCTCCCCTTCTTCCTTCCCCCTGCACCCCTCCATGGCGTGATTATTCAAACCTCGTCACCTCTATCACGCAGTCAATCAACTCTATCACATTTCAAAAATGGTGGGTGTCAGAAGCCTCCATTAATTATTTTCCTTTCTTCCTTTCTTCACCACCTCTCACTTATTAACTCGCTTGTCAACTTTAGATTCACATTTTCGACAGCCAATTTTGTGCCACCAACGTTGGCATACTTTGCTAACACTTTCAAAACCTTCGAGCCGCTGGCACTCCACCAAAAGTGGAGCTTAGAATATGCGATTTCCTTCATATGGGGTGCTTCGGAAAGGGTTGTAACACCATCTTAACTAGAGATTGATTTTGGCAAGTCGATTTCAATCGCTTAAACACAACAGAAATTCCAACTATTAAACCGATCTGATTAGCTCTCTCTTCGGCACACCATGAACAGCTCTCCCTTGTCCCATTCAGACCTACTGTGTCCCCGCATTGTATGAGCACCCCTATTTCTGCGAAATCTATTGCACATTTCACTCCTGCCCTTTGCTGAGGTGCGCTCCGTGCAATGTAAGTTCTATCAATTGATTACTATATGATAACAGTTGAGGTTTTTAGTACGCACTACAACTGCTGTTGATGCATAATAAAACTTGGGTGGGCGTCCGCTGGGTATCAATGCCCTGCAGACGAGCAAATCAATTCAAACGAGTCGTCACAATTTGTTCGCTACGGCTTGCATTTCAAGAGCATTGGCAACTCCAACGAACGCCGCCCTTCTCTGCAACTCTCACCTCAACTACACCTCTCTTCTTGGAACGCATTGCTTCTTCCTCTTTAGGTTAGTTTGGTGGCTTTTAGAACAATTAGCACTGGCTTACTAATTTTACGCAATGCAGGAACATTCTGTAGATCTCGTGTCAAACTGCCTTCCATGATGGCATAAAAATCATTTTGTCTAGAAAAGGGTTCAGAAGGCACACATTATGCTTAAGGGAGTAAATGGTAGGTCAGTCTTAGGCACTACCGTTGAGGTGTCATTCCACGTCGTCGGAGTTTTAAACCATTAAATGATGTCTTACACGCAGAGGTTAGACACTAGCATTAAACAAAGTAGTTGGATGGCAAGGAGCGAGTAGTGCCAGCAAATACGCCTTAGCTTTTTCGGTAAAACGTTCCCTGTGCGAGGACATAACAGCATTTCTACCTTCACCCCCTATTTCGGCATAGATTGACTTGGTCCTATGCACCAAGAACGATTGCAAGTGTAATACACGTAACCACGGTGACACGATGGAATAAACGTCTCCTTTTAATGGATGCAAAATCACTCCATCGCTATAAAACATCTCTGCAGCTAGACCAGCCATGTCAGTGACATTTAACGCCAAAGATCTTTTAACGACTCGGTTCCCTAATTCAGAAGATATCCATGCAGATATTTGAAGACGACTATCATCATTGCTGGTGATCATGAGCCACGTAAGGCTTCATTTGTGCTTTTTATGACAGGAAAGCAAAAGCGCACTAGAAATTCACGTATCTAACTTGTTAAAGACGCGGAATGAGCGCTTGAATAAAACTAGGCAACACGAAGAGACGCAATGAGCATGCGTCGTAATTAAGTCAGTCTAATCCTTCTCTGGGATGCATTATATGCAGCATTTGCCATCCCCCGATAATGGTTGTCTCAACTCACCTTTGCTCAAATCTTTGTTTATTACCCCATACCCATTCTTCCCCTTTACCTCATTTCAGTTATCCGATTTTTATGCCACCCACGATGCCACGCTTCCCTAACGCTGTACCATTATTCTACGCCAAAGGTGGATGCTTTTAACATGGCCTTTCTTTACCGTCGTTGGTCAGCACGGCGACCATTGTTGCTGTGTTGACAGGTGCCTAGGCCACCCATGCCCTCCATGCCTTTCGCCTTCTCTGAAGCTCTTCGCTATTACGAGGAACAAAGTGACTTTTGTCGTAGACTTCTACCCGTGTCTATTGATGACTAGGCTCACGTGGAAGTGGAGTCGCAATTTCCGCCTCTCAACATTCCAGCAGTTATATCGAATTTGAAACATGCTCTACAACCCAAAGCGGAACACATTGACTTTGCCAAAAGCCTC